>NC_044243.2:898096-1170119 GCF_003957565.2 Taeniopygia guttata
TCCCCCCAAAAAACCCAAAATTCCCCCCCCACCCCGCCAAAAAAAATTCAGAAATTCACAAAATTTCCAAAAATATTCAGAAATTTACAGAATTTCCAAAAATATTCTGAAAATTTCTGGGGAAAAAAAATGCCAAAATTCCCTCCAAAAATATTCTGAAATTCACAGAATTTCCAAAAATATTCTGAAAATTTCTGGGGAAAAAAAATGCCAAAATTCCCTCCAAAAATATTCTGAAATTCACAGAATTTCCAAAAATATTCTGAAAATTTCTGGGGAAAAAAAATGCCAAAATTCCCCTCCAAAACATTCCGAGATCCTCAAAATTCCCCCCCCCAACCCCCCAAAATTCCCAAAAAAATTCCCAAAAAACTCCCAGATTTCCCTCTTTTTTCCCCATTTATTTCCCCCATTATTTCCCCCATTATTTCTTTTTTCCCTTATATTTTCCCCTATATTTTCCCATTTATTTCCCATATATTTCCCCATATATTTCCCCATATATTTTCCCATATATTTCCCCATATATTCCCCCCTTTTCCCATTTATTTCCCCCCTTATTTCCCCCATTATTTTCCCATATATTTTCCCATTTATTTCCCATTTATTTCCCCATTTATTTCCCATATATTTCCCCATATATTCCCCCCTTTTCCCATATATTTCCCCCCTTATTCCCATTTATTTCCCCATTATTTCCCCCATTATTTCATTTTTTCCCATATATTTTCCCCTATATTTTCCCCCTATTTTCCCATTTATTTCCCCCATTTATTTCCCCCCCTTTCCCCCCTTATTTCCCCCATTATTCCTTTTTTCCCTTGAATTTTCCCCTTATTTTCCCATATATTTTCCCATTTATTTTCCCCCTTATTTCCCCCATTATTTCCTCCATTATTCCTTTTTTCCCTTGAATTTTCCCTTTATTTTCCCATATATTTCCCCATTTATTTCCCATATATTTCCCCATATATTTTCCCATATATTTCCTCATATATTCCCTCTTTTTCCCATTTATTTCCCCCATTATTTCCCCCATTATTCCTTTTTTCCCTTATATTTTCTCCTTATTTTCCCTTATATTTTCCCCTATATTTCCCCATTTATTTCGCATATATTTCCCTATTTATTTCCCATATATTTCCCCATATATTCCCTCTTTTTCCCATTTATTTCCCTCCTTATTCCTCTTTTTCCCTTGAATTTTCCCCTTATTTTCCCATATATTTTCCCATTTATTTCCCCCATTATTTGCCCCATTATTCCTTTTTTCCCTTATATTTTCCCCTATATTTCCCTATTTATTTCCCATATATTTCCCCATATATTCCCCCCTTTTCCCATTTATTTCCTCCCTTATTCCCCCCTTATTTCCCCCATTATTTCCTCCATTATTCCTTTTTTCCCTTGAATTTTCCCCTATATTTTCCCATTTATTTCCCATTTATTTCCCCCCATTTTCCCTCCCTTATTTCCCCCATTATTCCTTTCTCCCCTTATATTTTCCCATATATTTCCCCATTTATTTCCTCCATTATTCCTTTTTTCCCTTGAATTTTCCCCTTATTTTCCCATATATTTCCCCATTTATTTCCCATATATTTCCCATATATTCCCCCCTTTTCCCGTTTATTTCCCCCCTTATTTTCCCCATTATTTCCCCCGTTATTTCCCCCCTTATTTCCCCCATTATTTCATTTTTTCCCATATATTTTCCCCTATATTTCCCCCCTATTTTCCCCTTTATTTCCCCTATATTTCCCCATTTATTTCCCATATATTTCCCCATTTATTTCCCATATATTTCCCCATATATTCCCCCCTTTTCCCATTTATTTCCCATTTATTTCCCCCCTTATTCCCATTTATTTCCCCATTTATTCCCCCTTATTTCCCCCATTATTTTCCCCATTATTCCTTTTTTCCCTTGAATTTTCCCCTTATTTTCCCATATATTTCCCCATTTATTTCCCCTATATTTCCCCATATATTCCCCCTTTTCCCATTTATTTCCCCCCTTATTCCCATTTATTTCCCCATTTATTCCCCCTTATTTTCCCATGTATTTTCCCATATATTTTCCCATATATTTCCCCATTTATTTCCCCCCTTATTCCCATTTATTTCCCCCCTTATTTCCCCCATTATTCCTTTTTCCCCTTATATTTTCCCATGTATTTTCCCATGTATTTTCCCATATATTTTCCCATTTGCTTTCCTCCTTTTTCCTTTATTTCCCCCCTTATTTTCCCCATTATTTCCCCCATTATTTCATTTTTTCCCATTTATTTCCCCATTATTTCCCCCCTTATTCCCCCATTATTTAATTTTTTCCCATATATTTTCCCCTATATTTCCCCATTTATTTCCCATTTATTTCCCATTTATTTCCCCCCTTATTCCCATTTATTTCCCATTTATTCCCCATTTATTTCCCCCCTTATTCCCATTTATTCCCCATTTATTCCCCCATTTATTCCCCCATTTCCCCCCATTTATTCCCCCACCCTGACCCCATTTCTCCCGGCAGTGCCCTCCAAGCCGGGCTCCTCTGTGGCACCCAACGCCGCCCCATCCTCATCCCCGGTGCCGCCGCCGGTGCCGGTACCGGGCCTGGCACCGCCGCCGTTACCGTTCGGCGCCGCCGGCGCGGTGGGCACGGAGCTGCTGCCGCCGCCCGCCGTCACCGTGGTGCCGCCCGCGCCCCCCGCGCCCGCCCCGGCGCCACCGCCCGCGCCCGCCGCGCCCGCCGCGCTGCCGCCCCACCCGCCCGTCCTCCCCGCGCCCGCCCAGCCCGTCAAGGTGAGCGCAATTAGCTTAATTGGCTTCGTTAGCCGCCGACCTCGGTGCTAGTTGTGGTTTATTATCATTACTTTTATTAATGTTACCATTATTGCTAATATTATTCTTGTTTTCATTGGTGTTTCCATTGCTTCGTTAGGTGCTCGTAATTAGCCTAATTGGCTTCGTTAGCCGCCGACCTCGGTGCTAATCGTGGTTTATTATCGTTATTTTTATTAATGTTACCGTTATTACCAATATTATCATCGTTTTCATTACTGTTTTCATTCCTTCGTTAGGTGCCCGTAATTAGCTTAATTAGGGACTGAGGTTGGTGTTAATTGGGGCTTATTATCGTTATTTTTATTAACCTTACCCTTATTCCTACTATTGTTTTCATTGCTGTTTCCATTCTTTCATTAGGTGCCCATAATTAGCTTCATTAGGCACTGCCCTTGGTGTTAATTGTGATTTATTATTATTATTTTATTAATGTTGCTGTTACTGCTAATATTGTCGTTTTCATTGCTGTTTTCATTCCTTCGTTACGTGCCCATAATTAGTTTAATTAGGGACTTCCCTTGGTGTTAATTGTGGTTTATTATCGTTATTTTTATTAATGTTACCATTATTACTAATATTATCATTGTTTTCATTACTGTTTCCATTCTTTCGTTAGGTGCCCATAATTAGCTTCATTAGGCACCGACCTCGGTGTTAGTTGTGGTTTATTATCGTTATTTTATTAATGTTACTGTTATTGCTAATGTTGTCATCGTTTTCATTGCTGTTTCCGTTGCTTCGTTAGGTGCCCATAATTAGGTTAATTGGCTTCGTTAGCCACCCACCTCGGTGCTAGTTGGGGCTTAATGTCGTTATTTTTATTAATGTTACCGTTATTACTAATATTATCATTGTTTTCATTGGTGTTTTCATTCCTTCGTTAGGTGCCCATAATTAGCTTCATTAGGGACTTCTCATGGTGTTAATTGTTGCTTATTATCATTATATTTATTAACATTACTGTTATTGCTAATACTGTTGTTGTTTCCATTGCTGTTTTCATTGCTCCGTTAGGTGCCCGTAATTAGCTTAATTAGGGACTGAGGTTGGTGTTAATTGGGGCTTATTATCGTTATTTTTATTAACCTTACCCTTATTCCTAATATTGTTTTCATTGCTGTTTCCGTTGCTTCGTTAGGTGCCCATAATTAGTTTAATTAGGGACTGCCCTTGGTGTTAATTGTGGTTTATTATCGTTATTTTTATTAATGTTACCATTATTGCTAATATTATCATTGTTTTCATTGCTGTTTTCATTCCTTCGTTAGGTGCCTGTAATTAGCTTAATTAGGGACTTCCCTTGGTGTTAATTGTGGTTTATTATTATTATTTTATTAATGTTACCGTTATTGCTAATATTGTCGTTTTCATTGCTGTTTCCATTCCTTCGTTAGGTGCCCGTAATTAGCTTCATTAGGGACTGCCCTTGGTGTTAATTGTTGCTTATTATTGTTGTTGTTTCCATTATTGCCATTCCTTCGTTAGGTGCCCATAATTAGCTTCATTAGGGACTGCCCTTGGTGTTAATTGTGGCTTATTATCGTTATTTTTATTAATTTTACTGTTATTACTAATGTTGTCGTTTTCATTGCTTCGTTAGGTGCCCGTAATTAGCTTAATTAGGGACCAATAACGACCCGAAAGTAGAAACCCAAGGACGTCTCCGAAGCAGAAACTCCAAACCCCAAAGAACGCCCCCAAACCCCAACCCCAAACCCCAACGAACACCCCCAAACCCCAAACCCCCAAACCCCAAAACCCCAAAACCCCAAAGAACACCCCAAACCCCAAAGAACACCCCAACACCCCAAATCCCGATCCCTCCAACACCCTCTCTCCCTACAGACGAAGAAAGGCGTCAAGCGGAAAGCCGACACCACCACGGCCATGGACCCCAATGACCACCCCAAACCCCAAAACCCCAAAACCCCAAAGAACACCCCCAAACCCCAAACCTCAAAGAACACCCCAAAACCCCAATGAACACCCCAAATCCCCAAAAAACACCCCAAAGAACACCCCAAAGAACACCCCAAAACCCTCTCTCCCCACAGACGAAGAAGGGCGTCAAGCGGAAAGCCGACACCACCACGCCCACGGCCATGGACCCCAATGACCACCCCAAACCCCAACCCCCAAACCCCAAAGAACACCCCAAACCCCAAAGAACACCCCAACACCCCGATCACCCCAACACCTTCTCTCCCTACAGACGAAGAAAGGCGTCAGGTGGAAAGCCGACACCACCACGGCCATGGACCCCAATGACCACCCCAAACCCCCAAACCCCAAAGAACACCCCAAACCCCAGAGAACACCCCAAAACCCCAAAGAACACCCCAAAACCTCGATAACCCCAAAGAACACCCCAACACCCTCTCTCCCTACAGACGAAGAAGGGCGTCAAGCGGAAAGCCGACACCACCACGGCCACGGCCATGGCCATGGACCCCAATGACCACCCCAAACCCCCAACCCCCCAAACCCCAAAGAACACCCCAAACCCTGATAACCCCAACACCCTCTCTCCCAGCAGACCAAGAAGGGCGTCAAGCGGAAAGCCGACACCACCACGGCCATGGACCCCAATGACCACCCCAAACCCCAAAGAACGCCCCAAAACCCCAAAGAACACCCCAAAACCCCAAACCCCAACCCCAAAACCCCAACACCCGCTCTCCCTACAGACCAAGAAGGGCGTCAAGCGGAAAGCCGACACCACCACGGCCATGGACCCCAATGACCACCCCAAACCCCAACCCCAAACCCCAAAGAACACCCCAAACCCCAAAGAACACCCCAAACCCCAAAGAACACCCCAACACCCCAATAAACACCCCAACACCCTCTCTCCCTACAGACGAAGAAAGGCGTCAAGCGGAAAGCCGACACCACCACAGCCATGGACCCCAATGACCACCCCAAACCCCAAAGAACACCCCCAACCCCAAAGAACACCCCAAAACCCCAAATCCCCAAACCCCAAAGAACACCCCAAAACCCCAAACCCAACACCCCGATCACCCCAACACCTTCTCTCCCTACAGACGAAGAAGGGCGTCAAGCGGAAAGCCGACACCTCCATGGCCATGGACCCCAATGACCACCCCAAAACCCAAATCCCCAAACCCCAAAGAACACCCCAAAACCCCAACACTCTCTCTCCCTACAGACGAAGAAAGGCGTCAAGCGGAAACCGACACCACCACGCCCACGGCCATGGACCCCAATGACCACCCCAAACCCCAAAGAACACCCCAAACCCCAAACCCCAAAGAACACCCCAAAACCCCAAACCCTGATAACACCAACACCCTCTCTCCCTACAGACGAAGAAGGGCGTCAAGCGGAAAGCCGACACCACCACGGCCATGGACCCCAATGACCACCCCAAACCCCAAACCCCAAAGAACACCCCAAACCCCAAAGAACACCCCAAAGAACACCCCAAACCCCAAAGAACACCCCAAACCCCAAACCCAACACCCCGATCACCCCAACACCCTCTCTCCCTACAGACGAAGAAAGGCGTCAAGCGGAAAGCCGACACCACCACGGCCATGGACCCCAATGACCACCCCAAACCCCAATGACCACCCCAAACCCCAATGACCACCCCAAACCCCAAACCCCAAAGAACACCCCAAACCCCAAATCCCGATCACCCCAAACCCAACACCTTCTCTCCCTACAGACGAAGAAAGGCGTCAAGCAGAAAGCCGACACCACCACGCCCACGGCCATGGACCCCAATGACCACCCCAAACCCCAATTCCCCAAACCCCAAAGAACACCCCAAATCCCAACCCCAAACCCCAACCGCAAGCCCCAAATCCCCAAATCCCCAAACCCCAATGACCACCCCAAAACCCCAAAGAACACCCCAAACCCAACACCCCAAAACCCCAAACCCCAATCCCTCCAACACCCTCTCTCCCTACAGACGAAGAAGGGCGTCAAGCGGAAAGCCGACACCACCAATGACCACCCCAAACCCCAAATCCCCAAACCATAAAGAACACCCCAAAGAACACCCCAAACCCCAAAGAACACCCCAAAACCCCAACACCCTCTCTCCCCACAGACGAAGAAAGGCGTCAAGCGGAAAGCCGACACCACCACGCCCACGGCCATGGACCCCATCCACGACTCCTCCTCGCTACCCACCGAACCCAAAACCACCAAACTGGGGCCGCGCCGCGAGGGCGGCCGCCCCCCGAAACCCCCCAAAAAAGAGGTGCCGGACTCACAACAACACCCGGGCGAGGCTCGAACCTCCAAAACCTCGGAGCAGCTGAAATATTGCGGCGGCATCATCAAGGAGATGTTCGCCAAAAAACACGCGGCCTACGCGTGGCCCTTCTACAAACCCGTGGACGTGGAGGCGCTGGGGCTGCACGATTACTGCGACATCATCAAACACCCCATGGACCTCAGCACCATCAAGGTGAGGGATGGGGGATTTGGGGGGAAAAATGGGGTTTTGGGGGGGGAAAATGGGGGGAAATGGGGATGAAATGGGGGGAAATGGGGAGAAAATGGGGTTTTGGGAGGGTAAAATGGGGTTTTAGGGGTGAAATGGGGGGAAATGGGGTTTTGGGGGGTGAAATGGGGTTTTGGGGGGGTGGAATGGGGGGGAAACGGGGAGAAAATGGGGTTTTGGGGGGGTGAAATGGGGGGAAATGGGGAGAAAATGGGGTTTTGGGAGGGGGGAATGGGGGGAAATGGGGTTTTAGGGGGATAAATGGGGGGAAATGGGGTTTTGGGGGGGGAAAATGGGGGGAAATGGGGGTGAAATGGGGGGAAACGGGGAGAAAATGGGGTTTGGGGGGGGTAGAATGGGGGGAAACGGGGAGAAAATGGGGTTTTGGGGGGGGTAGAATGGGGGGAAACGGGGAGAAAATGGGGTTTTGGGGGGGGGAATGGGGGGAAACGGGGAGAAAATGGGGTTTTGGGGGGTGGAATGGGGGGAAATGGGGGTTTGGGGGGTGGAATGGGGGGAAATGGGGGTGGAATGGGGGGAAATGGGGTTTGGGGGGGTGAAATGGGGGGAAATGGGGGTTGGGGGGGGGAAATGGGGGAAAATGGGGTTTGGGGGCTGA
This sequence comes from Taeniopygia guttata, assembly GCF_003957565.2. NCBI lineage: Eukaryota > Metazoa > Chordata > Aves > Passeriformes > Estrildidae > Taeniopygia > Taeniopygia guttata. Next base: position 906,043 of record NC_044243.2, read on the forward strand.
AATCGGGGAGAAAATGGGGTTTTGGGGGGTGAAATGGGGGGAAATGGGGTTTTAGGGGAGGAAATGGGGTTTGGGGGGGGGAAATGGGGTGTTGGGGGGGAAATCGGGGAGAAAATGGGGTTTGGGGAGGGTAAAATGGGGTTTTGGGGGGAAATTGGGGAGAAAATGGGGTTTGGGGGGTGAAATGGGGAGAAAATGGGGTTTGGGGGGATAAATGGGAGAAAAATGGGGTTTTGGAGGAATGGAGTGGGGGGAAAATGGGGTTTGGGGGGGTAAAATGGGGGGAGATGGAGTTTTAGGGGGGAAAATGGGGTTTTGGGGGGGAAATCAGGGAGAAAATGGGGTTTGGGGATTGAAATGGGGTTTTGGGGAGTGAAAGGGGGGGAAACGGGTTTGGGGGAGGAAATGGGGTTTTGGGGAGTGAAATGATGGGGGAAAAGGGGGTTTGGGAGGTGAAAATTGGAAAAAATGGGGGTTTAGGGGTGAAATGTGAATGTCCCCCAGCCCGACCCTGGGGTGGAATTTGGGTGGAATTTGGGCGGAATTTGGGTGGAATTTGGGCGGAATTTGGGTGGGATTTGGGCAGAATTTGGGTGGAAGTTGGGTGGAATTCGGGAATTTGGGCAGAATTTGGGTGGAATTTGGGTGAGATTTGTGTAGAATTTGGGCGGAATGTGCTTGGAATTAGGGCAGAATTTGGGTGGAATTTGGGCAGAATTTGGGTGGAATTTGGGCAGAATTTGGGTGGAATTTGGGTGAAACTCGGGTGGACTCAGGTTGGAATTTGGGCGGGATTTGGGTGGAATTCTGGTGGATTTGGTTGCAATTTGGGTTAAATTGGGGCAGAATTTGGGTGAAATTCGCACAGATTTTGGGTCGAATTTAGGTGAAATTTGGGTTGAATTTGGGTGAAATTGGGGCAGAATTTGGGCGGATTTGGGTGAAATTGGGGCAGAATTTGGGTGAAATTCGCACAGATTTTGAGTCAAATTTAGGTGAAATTGGGGCAGAATTTGGGTCGAATTTAGGTGAAATTGGGGCAGAATTTGGGTCGAATTTGGGTGAAATCTGGGCAGAATTTGGGTTGAATTTGGGTGAAATTGGGGCAGAATTTGGGTGGAATTAGGGTGAAATTGGGGCAGAATTTGGGTGAAATTCGCACAGATTTTGGGTCGAATTTAGGTGAAATTGGGGCAAAATTTGGGTCGAATTTGGGTGAAATTGGGGCAGAATTTGGGTTGAATTTGGGTAAAATTGGGGCAGATTTTGGGTCGAATTTAGGTGAAATCTGGGCAGAATTTGGGTGGAATTTGGGTGAAATTGGGGCGGAATTTGGGTGAAATTGGGTGAAATCTGGGCAGAATTTGGGTGAAATTGGGGCAGAATTTGGGTTGAATTTGGGTGAAATTGGGGCAGAATTTGGGCGGAATTTGGGTGAAATTGGGGCAGAATTTGGGCGGAATTGGGGTGATATTGGGGCAGAATTTGGGTAGAATTTGGGTGAAATTGGGGCAGAATTTGGGTGAAATTCGCACAGATTTTGGGTCGAATTTAGGTGAAATCTGGGCAGAATTTGGGTTGAATTTGGGTGAAATTGGGGCAGAATTTGGGCGGATTTGGCCACGTTTCGGTGTCCGCAGTCCAAGCTGGAGGGCCGCGAGTACCGCGACGCTCAGGAGTTCGCGGCCGACGTCCGCCTGATGTTCTCCAACTGTTACAAGTACAACCCCGCCGACCACGAGGTGGTGGCCATGGCCAGGAAACTCCAGGTGAGGATTCCGGCCAAAAATTCCCTTTTTTTGGGGGGGTTTTACCAGCAGGATTTGCCCAAAAAAAAAAAAAAAATCACAAGAAAAAATTAAAAAAATTTAAAACGCTGACTCGGCAAAAAAAAAATTTAAAAATTAAAATTTTTAAATTAAAAATTAAAAATTAAAAAAAAAAATTAAAATTGACTGTTGTTGAAGTGAAGGAAATTAGCTCAGTTTTCTTATTTAGGTAAGGTCGGTTTTTAGTTTTCCCAGCAGGATTTACCCCCCCCCAAAAAAAAAGCAAATTAAAAAAAAAATTACGTTTTTAAAAAAAAAGCTGACTCAGCCAAAAAAAAACATTTTCCTGATTTTTCATCCCCAGAATATCCCAATTTTTGGGGTTTTCCAGGGAATTTCAGCTTCGGGAAGAGGTTTAGAATCCAAATTGGAATTAAATTGGAGTTTTGGGATAGTAGAAAACAGAAATTAAGTTGTAAAAACTCCAAATGGAGGAAAATTTTTTTTTTAATTTAGGAAAAATCTTTTAAAAATGAGGGAGATTGTCAAAAATTAGGGGAGTTTTTTCTAGAAATAGGAAAAATTGTTTAAAAATGAGTGGGAGTCCTTCCAAATGGTGTTGAAATCCTTGAAAATGGAATAAAATCCTTTAAAAAGGAGGAAAAATGGAATAAAATCCTTCAAAATGTGCTCGAAAGTGGAGGGGAAATCCTTCAAAATTATGGAAAATTCCTTCCAAAAGGAGGAAAAATCCTTGAAAATGGAAGGGAATTTCTTCAAAGTGAGTGAGAACCCCTGGAATGGATGAGGAGGGGAGTGGGGTGGGATTGAGACTGGAGAAGACCTCAAAAATCATGGAGTCAACCAAAGATGGTCCAAGAAGATCTCAAGAACTTGGAAAAGTCAGGTTCAAAATGAGAATTTGAGGAAATTCTCTGAATTTTTCCCTCAAAACCATCTTGGAGATGGTTGAGATCTCCAGTGGGAATCCATGGTGGGATTGAGGTTGGAGAAGACCTCGAAAATCACGGAGTGAACCAGAGATGGTCCGAGAAGATCGAGAAGAACTCCAGAAGCAGCTTTTGAATAAGAAATGGAGGAAATCCTCTGAATTTCCCCCCCAAAACCACCAATTTTTCATCCCAAAACCACCAATTTTTCATCCCAAAACCACCTTGGAGATGGTCGAGATCTCCAGTGGGAATCCATGGTGGAACCTCTTAAAGATCATCAGAACTACTGAAGGTGATTCAAGAAGATCTCAAGAACCTGAAAGTAACCAAAAAATAAACGAGCAAATCCCATAAATCCACCTCGGAGAGAGTCAGAATTCCAAGAAACTCCCAAAATTTCACGTCCCCTCCCTCCTTTCCACATCCAGGTGTTGAATTTTGGCGTGGAACCCACCGGTTCCGTTTCGGTTCCTCTGTTACTGCAGGACGTGTTCGAGATGCGCTTTGCCAAGATGCCGGACGAGCCGGAGGAGCCGGTGATCCCCGCCTCGTCCCCGGTGGTGGTGCCACCTCCAACCAAGGTGGCACCACCCTCGTCCAGCGACAGCAGCAGCGACAGCTCCTCCGACAGCGACAGCTCCTCCGACGACTCCGAGGAGGAGCGGGCGCAGCGCTTGGCCGAGCTCCAGGAGCAGGTACGGGATGGCCCAAAGCTCCTTCCGGCGGCGTTGGGTGGGATTGGGGTCACAGCTGGAGGTCCTGGGTGTCCCATGGACGTCAGCTCCAGAGGCAACGAAATCATTGGGTTTGTCGACCCGAAATGGTTGGGTTTGTCATTCTGGAATCTGTGGGTTTGTTGACCCAAAATCGTTGGGTTTGTCATTCTGGAATAGTGGGGTTTGTCGACCCAAAATCGTTGGGTTTGTCGACCCAAAACCATTGGGTTTGTCGACCCAAAATCGTTGGGTTTGTGACCCAAAATCGTTGGGTTTGTTGACCCAAAATCGTTGGGTTTGTTGACCTAAACCATTGGGTTTGTCGACCCAAAATCGTTGGGTTTGTCGACTCAAAATCGTTGGGTTTTTAACCCAAAATCGTTGGGTTTGTCGACCCAAAATCATTGGGTTTGTTGACCTAAAATGGTTGGGTTTGTTGACCCAAAATCGTTGGGTTTGTCATTCTGGAATCCATGGGTTTGTCAACTCAAAATCGTTGGGTTTGTTGACACAAAATCGTTGGGTTTGTTGGCCCAAAATCGTTGGTTTTGTTGACCCAAAATCGTTGGGTTTGTCATTCTGGAATCCATGGGTTTGTCAACTCAAAATTGTTGGGTTTTTAACCCAAAATCGTTGGGTTTGTTGACCCAAAATCGTTGGGTTTTTAACCCAAAATCCTTGGGTTTTTTGACCCAAAATTGTTGGGTTTGTCGACCCAAAATTGTTGGGTTTCTTGACCCAAAATCGTTGGGTTTATTGACCCAAAATTGTTGGGTTTGTTGACCCAAAATCATTGGGTTTGTCGAATCAAAATCGTTGGGTTTTTTGACCCAAAATCGTTGGTTTTGTTGACCCACAATCATTGGGTTTTTAACCCAAAATCGTTGGGTTTGTTGACCCAAAATCGTTGGGTTTTTTGACCCAAAATCGTTGGGTTTGTTGACCCAAAATCGTTGGGTTGACCCAAAATCGTTGGGTTTTTAACCCAAAATCGTTGGGTTTGTCAACTCAAAATCGTTGGGTTTGTTGACCCAAAATCGTTGGGTTTGTCAACTCAAAATCGTTGGGTTTATTGCCCCACAATCGTTGGGTTTGTTGACCCAAAATCGTTGGGTTTTTAACCCAAAATCGTTGGGTTTTTTGAAAACCCAAAATCGTTGGGTTTGTTGACCCAAAATCGTTGGGTTTGTCAACTCAAAATCATTGGGTTTGTTGACCTAAACCATTGGGTTTGTCGGCCTCAAATCGTTGGGTTTGTCGACCCAAAACCTTTGGGTTTGTTGGCCCAAAATCGTTGGGTTTGTTGACCCAAAATCGTTGGGTTTGTTGACCCAAAATCGTTGGGTTTTTAACCCAAAATCATTGGGTTTGTTGACCCAAAATCGTTGGGTTTTTAACCCAAAATCATTGGGTTTGTTGACCCAAAATCATTGGGTTTGTCAACTCAAAATCGTTGGGTTTTTAACCCAAAATCTTTGGGTTTGTTGACCCAAAATCGTTGGGTTTTTCGACCCAAAACCGTTGGGTTTGTCGACCCAAAATCGTTGGGTTTTTAACCCAAAATCGTTGGGTTTGTCAACTCAAAATCGTTGGGTTTGTTGACCCAAAATCCTTGGGTTTTTTGACCCAAAATCGTTGGGTTTGTTGACCCACAATCATTGGGTTTGTCGACCCAAAATCATTGGGTTTGTTGACCCAAAATCGTTGGGTTTGTTGACCTAAAATTGTTGGGTTTGTTGGCCCAAAATCGTTGGGTTTGTTGACCCAAAATCATTGGGTTTGTTGACCCAAAATCGTTGGGTTTGTTGACCCAAAATCATTGGGTTTTTTGACCCAAAATCGTTGGGTTTGTTGACCCAAAATCGTTGAGTTTGTTGACCTAAAATCGTTGGGTTTTTAACCCAAAATCGTTGGGTTTGTCAACTCAAAATCATTGGGTTTGTTGACCTAAACCATTGGGTTTGTTGGCCTGGAATAGTTGGGTTTGTTGACCCAAAACCGTTGGGTTTGTTGACCTAAAATCGTTGGGTTTTTAACCCAAAATCGTTGGGTTTGTTGACCCAAAATCGTTGATTTTGTCGACCCAAAATCGGTTGTTCTGTTGACCCAAAATCGGTCGTTCTGTTGACCCAAAATCGTTGGGTTTTTTGACCCAAAATCGTTGGGTTTGTTGACCCAAAATCGTTGGGTTTTTAACCCAAAATCATTGGGTTTGTCGACCCAAAATCGTTGGGTTTGTCGACCCAAAATCGTTGGTTTTGTCGACCCAAAATTGTTGGTTTTGTCGGCCTGGAATAGTTGGTTTTGTTGACCCAAAATCGTTGGGTTTGTTGACCCAAAATCGTTGGGTTTGTTGACCCAAAATCTTTGGGTTTGTCGGCCCAAAATCGTTGGTTTTGTTGGCCCAAAGCTCAGTGACCATGGTGGGGTCAGTCATGGGTTGGTTTTGATGACCTTGGAGGTCTCCATGGAACCATTGGAGGTGACCCTCAGCAGGTGGGGTCAGTCATGGGTTGGGTTTGATGTCCCTGGAGGTGTCCATGGAAGTGAGGTCAGTCATGGGTTGGGATTGGTGACCCTGGAGGTGACCATGGATCTCCTGACCATTGCTCTGGGGTGACCAGGGTGGGTTGGTCACTCCAGGTCACCCTCCATGATCTTGGAGGTGACCCTCAGTGACCAGGTGGGGTCATGGGTTGGGTTGGATGACCCTGGAGGTGTCCATGGAACCATTGGAGGTGACCCTCAGCAGGTGGGGTCCCTCAGGGGTTGGGTTTGGTGACCCTGGAGGTGTCCATGGAAGTGAGGTCAGTCATGGGTTGGGTTTGATGACCTTGGAGGTCTCCATGGAACCATTGGAGGTGACACTGAGTGACCAGGTGGGGTCATGGGTTGGGTTTGATGTCCCTGGAGGTCTCCATGGAACCATTGGAGGTGACCCTCAGCAGGTGGGGTCAGTCATGGGTTGGGTTTGGTGACCCTGGAGGTGTCCATGGAACCATTGGAGGTGACCCTCAGCAGGTGGGGTCAGTCATGGGTTGGGTTTGATGACCCTGGAGGTGTCCATGGATCTCCTGACCATTGTTCTGTGGTGACCGGGGTGAGTTGGTCACTCCAGGTCACACTCCATGACCTTGGAGGTCTCCATGGAACCATTGGAGGTGACCCTCAGCAGGTGAGGTCAGTCATGGGTTGGGTTTGGTGACCCTGGAGGTCTCCATGGAACCATTGGAGGTGACCCTCAGCAGGTGGGGTCAGTCATTGGTTGGGTTTGATGGCCTTGGAGGTGTCCATGGATCTCCTGACCATTGCTCTGGGGTGACCGGGGTGGGTTGGTCACTCCAGGTCACCCTCCATGACCTTGGAGGTGACACTGAGTGACCAGGTGGGGTCATGGGTTGGGTTTGGTGACCCTGGAGATCTCCATGGAACCATTGGAGGTGACCCTCAGCAGGTGGGGTCAGTCATGGGTTGGGTTTGGTGACCCTGGAGGTGTCCATGGATCTCCTGACCATTGCTCTGGGGTGACCGGGGTGGGTTGGTCACTCCAGGTCACCCTCCATGACCTTGGAGGTCTCCATGGAACCATTGGAGGTGACCCTCAGCAGGTGGGGTCCCTCACGGGTTGGGTTTGGTGACCCTGGAGGTGTCCATGGATCTCCTGACCATTGTTCTGGGGTGACCAGGGTGGGTTGGTCACTCCAGGTCACACTCCATGACCCTGGAGGTGACACTGACCAGGTGGGGTCATGGGTTGGGTTTGGTGACCCTGGAGGTCTCCATGGAACCATTGGAGGTGACCCTCAGCAGGTGGGGTCCCTCACGGGTTGGGTTTGATGACCCTGGAGGTGACCATGGATCTCCTGACCATTGCTCTGGGGTGACCGGGGTGGGTTGGTCACTCCAGGTCAAACTCCATGACCTTGGAGGTCTCCATGGAACCATTGGAGGTGACCCTCAGCAGGTGGGGTCAGTCATGGGTTGGGTTTGATGGCCTTGGAGGTGTCCATGGATCTCCTGACCATTGCTCTGGGGTGACCTGGGTGGGTTGGTCACTCCAGGTCACCCTCCATGACCTTGGAGATGTCCATGGAACCATTGGAGGTGACCCTCAGTGACCAGGTGGGGTCATGGGTTGGGTTTGATGACCCTGGAGGTGTCCATGGAACCATTGGAGGTGACCCTCAGTGACCAGGTGGGGTCATGGGTTGGGTTTGGTGACCCTGGAGGTGTCCATGGAACCATTGGAGGTGACCCTCAGCAGGTGAGGTCAGTCATGGGTTGGGTTTGATGACCTTGGAGGTGTCCATGGAACCATTGGAGGTGACCTTCAGCAGGTGGGGTCAGTCATGGGTTGGGTTTGGTGACCCTGGAGGTGTCCATGGATCTCCTGACCATTGCTCTGGGGTGACCAGGGTGGGTTGGTCACTCCAGGTCACACTCCATGACCTTGGAGGTGTCCATGGATCTCCTGACCATTGCTCTGGGGTGACCGGGATGGGTTGGTCACCCTCCATGACCTTGGAGATGACCTCGGTTCCTCTGCCCGAGCCTCTGGTGCTGCTCCAAGGTTTGCCCAGGAGAACCCGGAGAAGTTCTCCGAGTTCTCCAGGTTCTCCAAGTTCTCCAAGATGTCCCTTTCCCGCAGCTGAAGGCCGTGCACGAGCAGCTGGCGGCGCTGTCCCAGCCCCAGCAGAACAAACCAAAGAAGAAGGAGAAGGACAAGAAGGAGAAGAAGAAGGAGAAGCACAAAAAGAAGGAGGAGCTGGAGGAGGCCAAGAAGACCAAGGCCAAGGAACCACCACCCAAGAAGGCCAAGAAGAGCAACAGCAGCAGCAGCAGCAGCGCCTCCAGGTGCGCCCTCCCCACCCCCCGGCCACTCCCCCGCCTAATTAAGGTAATTAACGCGGCTCCTTAACGAGGCGCCCCCCCCACCTCGAGCCCAGCCTGGAGCTCAGCTCAGCTTTGGGGACGGTTCTTCTCCGTGGCTGCTGGGGAGCCGGGATTTGGGGCCCAGGGGGGAGTTAAGCTCAGCTTTGGGTGCCCGGGGGGGAGTTAAGCTCAGCTTTGGGCACCCAGGGGGAGTTAAGCTCAGCTTTGGGTGCCATGGGGCGAGTTAAGCTCAGCTTTGGGTGCCCAGGGGTGAGTTAAGCTCAGCTTTGGGTGCCCAGGGGGGAGTTAAGCTCAGCTTTGGGTGCCCAGGGGCGAGTTAAGCTCAGCTTTGGGTGCCCAGGGGCGAGTTAAGCTCAGCTTTGGGTTTGAATAGCTTGTGCTCAGCTTTGGGTGTCCAAAACCAGTTTGAGCTCAGCTTTGGGTGTCCAAAACCAGTTTGAGCTCAGCTTTGGGTGTCCAAAACCAGTTTGAGCTCAGCTTTGGGTGTCCAAAACCAGTTTGAGCTCAGCTTTGAGCATCCAGGAGCAAATTAAGCTCAGTTTTGGGTTTCTGAATAGATTGAGCTCAGTTTTGAGTGTCCAAAGTCGGCTTGAGCTCAGTTTTAGGTGTCCAAAACCAGCTTGAGCTCAGCTTTGGATGTCCAAAACCAGTTTGAGCTCAGCTTTGGGTGTCCAAAACCAGTTTGAGCTCAACTTTGGGTGTCCAAAACCAGTTTGAGCTCAGCTTTGGGTTTAGGTTGGGTTTAGAGCTGGTTTAGGTTGGGTTTAGGCTGGGTTTAGGTCGGGTTTATGCCTAAACCACCATCTTTGGTTGCTGTGAGCAGCAAGAAGGAGCCGGTGGTAGTGAAGTTCTCCAGATCTTCGTTTCAGGACCAGTTTAGGCTGGGTTTAGGTTGGGTTTAGGTTGGATTTAAGCTGGATTTAGGTCGGGTTTATGCCTAAATCTCCATCTTTGGTTGCTGTGAGCAGCAAGAAGGAGCCGGTGGCACTCAGGTCCTCCAGATCCTTTGTTGGGACCAGTTTAGGTTGGGTTTAGGTTGGATTTAAGCTGGGTTTAGATTGGGTTTAAATTGGGTTTAGATTTGGTTTAGGTTGGGTTTAGAGCTGGTTTAGGTTGGGTTTAGAACTGGTTTAGGTCGGGTTTATACCTAAACCACCATTTTTTGTTGGTGTGAGCAGCAAGAAGGAGCCGGTGGCACTCAGGTCCTCCAGATCTTGTGTTAGGACCAGTTTAGGTGGGGTTTAGGTTGGGTTTAGGTTGGATTTCAGTTGGGTTTAGGTTGGGTTTAGATTTGGTTTAGGTCTGGTTTAAGCTGGATTTAGGTCGGGTTTATGCCTAAACCACCATCTTTCATTGCTGTGAGCAGCAAGAAGGAGCCGGTGGTAGTGAAGTTCTCCAGATCCTTTGTTTCAGGACCAGTTTAGGCTGGGTTTAGGTTGGGTTTAGGCTGGGTTTAAGTCGGGTTTATGCCTAAACCACCATCTTTCATTGCTGTGAGCAGCAAGAAGGAGCCGGTGGTAGTGAAGTTCTCCAGATCCTTTGTTTCAGGACCAGTTTAGGCTGGGTTTAGGCTGGTTTAGAGCTGGTTTAGGTCGGGTTTAGACCTAAATCTCCATCTTTGGTCGCTGTGAGCAGCAAGAAGGAGCTGGTGGTAGTGAAGTTCTCCAGATCTTTGTTTCAGGACCAGTTTAGGCTGGATTTAGGTTGGGTTTAGGCTGGGTTTAGGTCGGGTTTATGCCTAAACCACCATCTTTCATTGCTGTGAGCAGCAAGGAGCCGGTGGTAGTGAAGTTCTCCAGATCTTTGTTTCAGGACCAGTTTAGGCTGGATTTAGGTTGGGTTTAGGCTGGTTTGGAGCTTGTTTAGGTCGGGTTTAGCCCTAAATCTCCATCTTTGGTTGCTGTGAGCAGCAAGAAGGAGCCGGTGGTAGTGAAGTTCTCCAGATCTTTGTTTCAGGACCAGTTTAGGCTGGGTTTAGGCTGGGTTTAGAGCCGGTTTAGGCCGGGTTTAGCCCTAAATCTCCATCTTTGGTCGCTGTGAGCAGCAAGAAGGAGCCGGTGGTAGTGAAGTTCTCCAGATCTTTGTTTCAGGACCAGTTTAGGTTTGGTTTAGGTTGGGTTTAGGCTGGGTTTAGGTCGGGTTTAGACCTAAATCTCCATCTTTGGTCGCTGTGAGCAGCAAGAAGGAGCTGGTGGCACTCAGGTCCTCCAGATCTTGTGTTAGGACCAGTTTAGGCTGGGTTTAGGCCGGGTTTAGATTGGGTTTAGAGCTGGTTTAGGTCGGGTTTAAGCTGGATTTAGGTCGGGTTTATGCCTAAAACACCATTTTTTGTTGCTGTGAGCAGCAAGAAGGAGCCGGTGGTAGTGAAGTTCTCCAGATCTTTGTTTCAGGACCAGTTTAGGCTGGGTTTAGGTTGGGTTTAGATTTGGTTTAGGTTGGGTTTAGAGCTGGTTTAGGTCGCTTTTATGCCTAAAACACCATCTTTGGTCGCTGTGAGCAGCAAGAAGGAGCCGGTGGTAGTGAAGTTCTCCAGATCTTTGTTTCAGGACCAGTTTAGGCTGGATTTAGGTTGGGTTTAGGCTGGGTTTAGGTCGGGTTTAGACCTAAATCTCCATCTTTGGTCGCTGTGAGCAGCAAGAAGGAGCCGGTGGTAGTGAAGTTCTCCAGATCTTTGTTTCAGGACCAGTTTAGGTTTGGTTTAGGTTGGATTTAGGTTGGGTTTAGACGGGGTTTAAGTTGGGTTTAGAGCTGGTTTAGGTCGGGTTTAGGCTGGATTTCGGTTGGGTTTAGGCTGGGTTTAGGTTGGATTTAAGCTGGATTTAGGTCGGGTTTATGCCTAAACCACCATTTTTTGTTGCTGTGAGCAGCAAGGAGCCGGTGGTAGTGAAGTTCTCCAGATCTTTGTTTCAGGACCAGTTTGGGTTTGGTTTAGATTGGATTTAAGCTGGATTTAGGCTGGGTTTAGGTCGAGTTTAGGCTGGGTTTAGGTCGGTTTTATGCCTAAACCACCATTTTTTGTTGCTGTGAGCAGCAAGAAGGAGCCAGCGCCGGTGAAGCCCAACAAAGCCGCGCCCGCCTACGAGTCGGAGGAGGAGGAGAAGTGCAAACCCATGTCCTACGAGGAGAAGAGGCAGCTGAGCCTGGACATCAACAAACTGCCCGGCGAGAAGCTGGGCCGGGTCGTTCACATCATCCAATCCCGCGAACCCTCGCTCAAGAACTCCAACCCCGACGAGATCGAGATCGACTTCGAGACGCTGAAGCCGTCGACGCTGCGCGAGCTGGAGCGTTACGTCACCTCCTGCCTGCGCAAGAAGAGGAAACCACCAGGTACGCCCAAATCCCGGCGTTTCGGCGCTTTTTAGCCGCGTTTTCCGGCGGTTTTTGGGAGGTTTCGGAGGCGGTTTCGCCTGGCCAAGATGGCGGCGGGTGGGATTCAAAATGGCGGCCGCCACAGGCGCCGCTTTGTTTGTAATAATTAAAGGTTTTTATTTTAAAAATTTTAATATTTTGGATTATTGAGTGAACATTCGCAAAAAAGGAGTTGGGATGAACCAGTTGAGTTTATAACCAACGAGTTGAGACAAACCGATGAGTTTGGGATCAGGTTTGGGATAAACGAGTTAATTTTGGGATGAACCAGTTGGGTTTGGGATAAACGAGTTAATTTTGGGATGAACCAGTTGGATTTGGGATAAACGAGTTAATTTTGGGATGAACCAGTTGGATTTGGGATGAACCAGTTGAGTTTGGGACCAACCAGTTGAGACAAACCAATGAGTTTGGGACCAGCCAGTTGGGTTTGGGATAAACGAGTTAATTTTGGGATGAACCAGTTGGATTTGGGATAAACGAGTTAATTTTGGGATGAACCAGTTGGGTTTGGGATAAACGAGTTAATTTTGGGATGAACCAGTTGGATTTGGGATAAACCAGTTGAGTTTATAACCAACGAGTTAAGACAAACCGATGGGTTTGGGATAAACGAGTTAATTTTGGGATGAACCGGTTGGATTTGGGATGAACCGGTTGAATTTGGGATAAACCAGTTGAGTTTATAACCAACGAGTTGAGACAAACCAATGAGTTTGGGACCAGGTTTGGGATAAACGAGTTAATTTTGGGATGAACCGGTTGGATTTGGGATAAACGAGTTAATTTTGGGATGAACCGGTTGGATTTGGGATGAACCAGTTGAGTTTATAACCAACGAGTTGAGACAAACCAATTGAGTTTGGGACCAGCCAGTTGGGTTTGGGATAAACGAGTTAATTTTGGGATGAATCAGTTGGATTTGGGATAAACGAGTTAATTTTGGGATGAACCGGTTGGATTTGGGATGAACCAGTTGGATTTGGGATGAACCAGTTGAATTTATAACCAACTCGTTGAGTTTAGGACCAATTAGTTTGGGACCAGCCAGTTGGGTTTGGGATAAACGAGTTAATTTTGGGATGAACCGGTTGGATTTGGGATGAACCGGTTGGATTTGGGATGAACCGGTTGGATTTGGGATGAACCAGTTGAGTTTATAACCAACCAGTTGAGACAAACCGATGAGTTTGGGATAAACTAGTTAATTTTGGGATGAACCGGTTGGGTTTGGGATAAACCAGTTGGATTTGGGATGAACCAGTTGAGTTTATAACCAACCAGTTGAGACAAACCAATGAGTTTGGGATAAACTAGTTAATTTTGGGATGAACCAGTTGAGTTTATAACCAACGAGTTAGACTAACCAATGAGTTTGGGATAAACTAGTTAATTTTGGGATGAACCGGTTGGATTTGGGATGAACCAGTTGAGTTTATAACCAACGAGTTGAGACAAACCAATGAGTTTGGGACCAGCCAGTTGGGTTTGGGATAAACGAGTTAATTTTGGGATGAACCGGTTGGATTTGGGATAAACCAGTTGAGTTTATAACCAACCAGTTGAGACAAACCAATGAGTTTGGGATAAACGAGTTAATTTTGGGATGAACCAGTTGGATTTGGGATAAACGAGGTAATTTTGGGATGAACCAGTTGAGTTTATAACCAACGAGTTGAGACAAACCAATGAGTTTGGGACCAGCCAGTTGAGTTTGGGATAAACGAGTTAATTTTGGGATGAACCGGTTGGATTTGGGATGAACCGGTTGGATTTGGGATGAACCAGTTGGGTTTAGGACCAACTCGTTGGCTTTAGAACCAACTGGTTGAGTTTGGGATGACCCAGTTGTGTTTAGGATGACCCAGTTGGGTTTAGAACCAACCAATTGGGTTTAGAATCAACCAGTTGAGTTTGGAACCAACCAGTTGGGTTTAGAACTAACCAGTCGAGTTCAGAACCAACCGGTTGAGTTTGGGATCAACTGGTTGAGTTCTGGATGACCCAGTTGAGTTCAGAACCAGCCGGTTGAGTTTGGGATCAACCAGTTGGGTTCAGGATGACCCAGTTGAGTTCAGGATGACCCAGTTGAGTTCAGAACCAACCAGTTGGGTTTAGAATGAACCAGTTGAGTTCAGAACCAACCGGTTGAGTTCAGGACAATCCAGTTGAGTGTAAAACCACCTGGTTGAGTTTGGGATCAACCAATTGGGTTCAGGATGACCCAGTTGAGTTCAGGACAACCCAGTTGAGTTCAGGATGACCCAGTTGAGTTTAGAACCAACCGGTTGAGTTCAGGATGACCCAGTTGAGTTCAGAACCAACCAGTTGGGTTTAGAACGAACCAGTCGAGTTCAGAACCAACTGGTTGAGTTCAGGATGACCCAGTTGAGTTCAGAACCAACCAGTTGGGTTTAGAACGAACCAGTTGGGTTTAGAACGAACCAGTTGAGTTCAGAACCAACCGGTTGAGTTTGGGATTAACCAGTTGGGATGCCCTGGTTGACTTTAGGCCAAACCAGTTGGGTTGAGGCAGTCGATCCCCCGTTAACGCCCCCGCGGTGACGCCCTCCCGTTGTTCCCGGCAGAGAAGCTCGACGTCCTGGCCGGCTCCTCCAAGCTCAAGGGATTCTCCTCGTCGGAGTCGGAATCCAGCAGCGAGTCGAGTTCTTCCGACAGCGACGAGTCGGACTCAGGTTAGCGCTTCCCGCCTTTCCCGACCTTTTCCGGACAAATAAACTCGATTTCATTCCTGCCTTCGCCGTCCATTCTTCTTTGGGGAAGCCTTTGGAATTTCCTGATCACCATTCCGTGATTTTTAATTTTTTTTTCATGTTTTTTTTTTTAATAATCCTGGAGCGAGCGCCGTGGGAGGGTTGGGTGGGGTTGGGGTTGGTTTTTTGGGGTTTTTTTTGGGAAAATGGGAATTACGGTGGAGCCGTCGGGAACGTCGTGTGGAGATGGAGGGGTGGGGTTCTGTGGAGAAAAAGATGGAGAAAATGGGATTTTTTGGAAAAAATGGGGTTTTATGGAGGAAAAATATGGAGAAAATGTGGTTTTATGGAGAAAAAAAGATGGAAAAATGGGATTTTATGGAAAAATATTGAAAAAATGGGATTTTATGGAAAAAATTGGGTTTTATGGAGGAAAAATATGGAAAAATGGGATTTTATGGAAAAAAATGGGTTTTATGGAGGAAAAATATGGAAAAATGGGATTTTATGGAGAAAATGGGGTTTTATGGAGAAAAAATATGGAGAAAATGGGGTTTTATTGAGAAAATGGGGTTTTATAGAGGAAAAAGATGGAAAAATTGGATTTTATGGAAAAAATGGGGTTTTATGAAAGAAAAATATGGAGAAAATGGGATTTTATGGAGAAAATGGGGTTTTATGGAGAAAAAATATCGAGAAAATGGGGTTTTATTGAGAAAATGGGGTTTTATAGAGGAAAAAGATGGAAAAATGGGATTTTATGGAAAAAATGGGGTTTTATGAAAGAAAAATATGGAGAAAATGAGGTTTTATGGAGAAAAAATATGGAAAATGGGATTTTATGGAAAAAACTGGGTTTTATGGAGAAAAAATATGGAAACATGGGATTTTATGGAAAAAACTGGGTTTTATGGAGGAAAAATATGGAGAAAATGGGATTTTATGGAGAAAATGGGGTTTTATGAAAGAAAAATATGGAGAAAATGGGGTTTTATTGAGAAAATGGGGTTTTATAGAGGAAAAAGATGGAAAAATGGGATTTTAAGGAAAAAATGGGGTTTTTTGGAGGAAAAATATGGAGAAAATGAGGTTTTATTGAGAAAATGGGGTTTTATAGAGGAAAAAGATGGAAAAATGGGATTTTATGGAAAAAAATGGGTTTTATGGAGAAAAAATATGGAAACGTGGGATTTTATGGAAAAAACTGGGTTTTATGGAGGAAAAATATGGAAACATGGGATTTTATGGAAAAAACTGGGTTTTATGGAGGAAAAATATGGAAAAATGGGATATTATGGAAAAAATGGGGTTTTATGGAGAAAAAATATGGAGAAAATGGGGTTTTATGGAAAAAATGGGGTTTTGTAGAGGAAAAAGATGGAAAAATGGGATTTTAAGGAAAAAATGGGGTTTTATGAAAGAAAAATATGGAGAAAATGGGGTTTTATGGAGAAGAAATATGGAAAATGGGATTTTATGGAAAAAATGGGGTTTTATGGAGGAAAAAGATGGAGTAGATAGGATTTTATGAAAAGAATTGGATTTTATGGAGGAAAAAGATTGAGAAAATGGCATTTTATGGAAAAAATGGGGTTTTGTGGAGAAAAAAGATTAGGAAATGGGATTTTATTTAATAAATGGGATTTTATAGAGAAAAACAATTGAGGGAATGGAATTTTATGGAAAAAAATTGGATTTTATGGATAAAATATGGAGGGAATGGGATTTTATGGGAAAAATGGGATTTTACGGATAAAAAGATGGAGGGAATGGGATTTTATGGGAAAAATGGGATTTTTATGGATAAAAAGATGGAAGGAAAGGGATTTTATGAGAAAAAAAAGAATTTTTATAAAGGAAAAATTGAGGGAATATTATTTTATGGATTAAAAAATTGGGAAAATGGGATCTTAAAGTTAAAAACATTGAGGGAATGGGATTTTACAGATGAAAAAAGGGGGGGGAATTGGATTTTAGGGATAAATCCCGTTTTATTTTATGGCTCCGGGCGGATTTGGGATCTGGAATCTTTGGGAAAAATTGGGCTTTGAGGGAATTTGAAATTCCAAGTCCCCGTCGTCGCTCCCTGTGCCTCCCTGGGGTAAAATCCTGATTTTTCGTGGCTATTATCCCAAATTTTCCCAATTCCCACCTTTCCTCGTGCCCCTTAAATTTGAGATTTGTTCCCATCCCAAAATCTGAGGTTGAGCCGGACTTAATTCCAGGAATCGGGAAGGGTTTGATGGCTCCAGTGTTGGAAAATCCCGTGGAAAAATTCGGGATTGAATTCCAGAGCGGGTCAGGTTCGGAGGGGGAGCAGAAATCCAAACAAAATCCCCCAAAAAAAGAGAAAAAAACCAAAACAAAATCCCAGAAAAGGTCCCCAAAAAATCCAGGATTGAGCCGGATCTGGTGATAATTCCCAGCAATTTTCCAAGATAAATCCAGAATTGGGAGTCTTTGAACATTTTCATTATTTTTTAGAGTAATTTTAAGGAATTTTCCATAAATTTTTGGAGATTTTGTTGGAATTTTTAGGCCTTAGGAATGACAAAATCCAAGGAATTGGTTCTGAATTCTTCTTCCCTGGATTTATCTCTAAAATCCTATTTTTATCAGGTTTTTCCTGGTTTTTGCCTGATTTTCCATCAAATCCACCAAAATTAACAGGATTGGACTCATCCCAAATCCAGAACCTTAATTTTTCCAAAATAAAATGGTGGTTGGAAGCAGAAAAACCTGGAAAAGGTTTTTTTTGGGGATGAATTTCACTCCAAACTACCAAATCCAGATTTTTCCCCGGAACACTTTGATCTGCCCCAAATATTTTCCCAAAATTCGTTGATTTTTTTTTTGTTCCTTTTTCCAAGATTTCTCAGCCTTGGAAGCAGCAATTTCTCACTCCCTCAAAAACCTGGAAAATCGGATCCGTCGGATGTTTTGACTTAATAAAAGCCATAAAAGGACTACAAAAATCCTCTTTTTTCATGGAATTTTACCCCAGGATTTGGGAATTTGGATCTGTCTGTCAGGATTTCGGTTTTGGGGGGGAATAAAATCAGGATTTCGGGGGAAATTTGGGAGAAATCCCATAAATCCACATGGCCGTGCCTGGATTTGACTTTTCTGCCCCAAAATCACCTGGAAGTGACTTTTCCATCGATTCCCGGATTTTCTCCCCGTGGATCCGGGTTGAAGGTTCATCCATGGGTTGGGTTGGGATCTCCAAAATCCTGGATCGTCCTTCTGGGAACGCGATTCCAACTCAGACCCGACAGCCGGGGAGGAAGTTTGGGATCATCCTTGGGATCTCCAAAATCCTTGGAATCTTCGGACCAGAAAATTCCAGCTGGGACCCAAAATTGGTGATGGAGTTTGGGATCATCCTTGGGTTGAAATCCTTGGAATCTCCTTCTGGACCAGGAAATTCCAACTGGGACCCAAAATTGGTGATGGAGTTCGGGATCATCCTTGGGATCTCCAAAATCCTTGGAATCTTCTGGACCAGAAAATTCCAACTGGGACCCAAAATTGGTGATGGAGTTTGGGATCATCCTTGGGTTGAAATCCTTGGACTCTCCTTCTGGACCAGGAAATTCCAGCTTGGACCCAAAATTGGTGATGAAATTCGGGATCATCCTTGGGTTGAAATCCTTGGAATCTCCTTCTGGACCAGGAAATTCCAACTGGGACCCAAAATTGGTGATGAAATTCGGGATCATCCTTGGGTTGGGATCTCCAAAATCCAGCGTCATCCTTCTGGACCAGAAAATTCCGGTTGGCCATGAAGGTTGGGATCATCTTTGGGATCTCCAAAATCCAGGATGATCCTTCTGGGAATACGATTCCGACTGAGACCCAACAACCGGTGAGGAAAGTTGGGATCATCCTTGGGTTGGGATGTCCAGGATCTCCAGGATCTCCAGGTGATCTCCATGGAACCCCGCGATTCCGAGTGGGACCCAAAATCGGTGATGGAGTTTGGGATCATCCTTGGGTGAAATCCTTGGAATCTCCTTCTGGACCAGGAAATTCCCACTGGGAACCAAAATTGGTGATGAAGTTTTGGGATCATCCTTGGGTGAAATCCTTGGAATCTCCTTCTGGACCAGGAAATTCCAACTGGGACCCAAAATTGGTGATGAAATTCGGGATCGTTCTTGGGTTGGGATCTCCAAAATCCTGGATCGTCCTTCTGGGAACGCGATTCCGAATCGAAGCCGACAGCCGGGGAGGAAGTTTGGGATCATCCTTGGGTTGAAATCCTCGGAATCTCCTTCTGGACCAGAAAATTCCAGCTTGGACCCAAAATTGGTGATGAAGTTCAGGATCATCCTTGGGTTGGGATGTCCAGGATCTCCAGAATCTCCAGGTGATCTCCATGGAACCCCGCGATTCCGAGTGGGACCCAAAATCGGTGATGGAGTTTGGGATCATCCTTGGGTGAAATCCTTGGAATCTCCTTCTGGACCAGGAAATTCCAGCTTGGACCCAAAATTGGTGATGAAGTTCGGGATCGTTCTTGGGTTGGGATCTCCAAAATCCTGGATTGTCCTTCTGGGAGCGCGATTCCAAATCAAAGCCGACAGCCGGGGAGGAAGTTTGGGATCATCCTTGGGATCTCCAAAATCCTTGGAATCTTCTGGACCAGGAAATTCCAACTGGGAACCAAAATTGGTGATGAAGTTTGGGATCATCCTTGGGTGAAATCCTTGGAATCTTCTGGACCAGAAAATTCCAGCTTGGACCCAAAATTGGTGATGAAATTCGGGATCGTTCTTGGGTTGGGATCCCTGGAATCTTCTTCTGGACCTCGTGATTCCGACTGGGACCCAAGAGCTGGGAATGAAGTTTGGGATCATCCTTGGATCTCCAAAATCCAGGATGATCCTTCTGGGAATGCGATTCCGACTGGGATCAAACGCCGGCAGAGGAATTTGGGATCATCTTTGGGTTGAAATCCTTGGAATCTTCTTCTGGGAACGCGATTCCCACTGGGATCCAACAGTGGCAGTGAAAGTTGGGATCATCCTTGGGTTGGGATCTCCAAACTCCAGGTTGATCCTTTTGGACCTCACAATTCCAGCTGGGACCCAACCCCGGCGACGGAATTTGGGATCATCTTTGGGTTGAAATCCTTGGAATCTCTTCTTGGAACGCGATTCCAACGGGGATCCAACACTGACGATGGATTTTGCCAAGGTTCTCCCTCTGGAGCAGCGACATTCCCGGGATAACCGATCCTGTTGAATCCATGGATTTTCTTGGCCGTTGGATCTTTTTCCGACAATTTTCCCTCAAATTTTTTTTCTTTTTTTGGCAGCAAAATCCCCAATCCCAGAAATCCCTGAGGGAATTCCGGTCAAGCCTGAGGGAATTCCAATCAGTCCCTGGGGAATTCCCGCCCCGTTCCCGATCGGCGCCGTCGGGTTCATCCGGAGCCGTTCCCAAATTAATTTTTCTTCTTCTCCCGTTTATTTTTGGCAGAAATGGCGCCGAAGTTGAAGAAAAAAGGGCACTCGGGGCGGGAGCAGAAAAAGGTAGGAACGGGATGGGGGTTGGGATTGGATCTTTGGGATGGGATCCGTGGGTTGGGATCCATGGATTGGGATGGGATCCATGGGTTTGGATTAGATTGGGATTGGGTCCATTAATTTGGTTTGGATTGGATCCATGGATTGGGATGGGATTCATGGATTGAGATTAGATTGGGATTGGATCCATTAATTGGGTTGGGGTGGGATCCATTAATTGGGGTGGGATCCATGGATTGGGATTGGATCCATCAATTGGATTTGGGTTGGATCAATGGATTGGGATTAGATTGGGATTGGATCTATTAATTAGTTTGGAATGGGATCCAAGAATTGGGATTGGATCCGTTAATTGGGTTTGGATTGGATCCATTAATTGGATTGGGATGGGATTCACGGATTGAGATTAGATTGGGATTGGATCCATTAATTGGGTTGGGGTGGGATCCATTAATTGGGGTGGGATCCATGGATTGGGATTGGATCCATTAATTGGATTTGGGTTGGATCAATGGATTTGGATTAGATTGGGATTGGATCTATTAATTAGTTTGGAATGGGATCCAAGAATTGGGATTGGATCCGTTAATTGGGATTGGGTTGGATCCGTTAGTTGGGTTTGGGTTGGATCCATGGATTGGTATTGGGATGGGATCGATGGATTGGGATTGGATCCATGGATTGGGATTGGATCCATCAATTGGGTTGGGGTGGGATCCATTAATTGGGGTGGGATCCATGGATTGGGATTGGATCCATCAATTGGATTTGGGTTGGATCAATGGATTGGGATTAGATTGGGATTGGATCCATTAATTAGTTTGGGCTGGGATCCATTAATTGGGATTGGATCCGTTAGTTGGGTTTGGGTTGGATCCATGGATTGGGATTGGGATGGGATCGATGGATTGAGATTGGATCCATGGATTGGGACTGGGATTGATGGATTGGGATTAGATTGGGATTGGATCCATTAATTAGTTTGGGCTGGGATCCATGAATTGGGATTGGATCCGTTAATTGGGTTTGGATTGGATCCATTAATTGGGTTGGGGTGGGATCCATTAATTGGGGTGGGATCCATGGATTGGGATTGGATTCATGGATTGAGATCAGATTGGGATTGGATCCATTAATTGGGTTGGGGTGGGATTCATGGATTGAGATTATATTGGGATTGGATCCATTAATTGGGTTGGGGTGGGATCCATTGATTGGGGTGGGATCCATGGATTGGGATTGGATCCATCAATTGGATTTGGGTTGGATCGATGGATTGGGATTCGATTTGGATTGGATCCATTAATTAGTTTGGGCTGGGATCCATTAATTGGGATTGGATCCGTTAGTTGGGTTTGGATTGGATCCATGGATTGGGATGGGATTCATGGATTTGGATTAGATTGGGATTGGATCCATTAATTGGGTTGGGATGGGATCCATTAATTGGGATTGGATCCATTAATTGGGATTGGATTGGATCCATTAATTGGGATTGGATCCATTAATTGGATTGGGATTGGATCCATGGACTGGGATTGGGATGGGATCGATCCATGGATTGGGATTGGGGTGGGATTGGTCATTTTGATGACCAAAAGACCATTTTGGTGTCCAAACTCAAATTTTGATGACCAAAAACCATTTTGGTGTCCAAAAGACCATTTTGGTGTCCAAACCCACATTTTGATGACCAAAAGACCATTTTGGTGTCCAAACTCAAGTTTTAATGACCAAAAATCATTTTGATGTCCAAACCCACGTTTTGATGACCAAAAGACCATTTTGATGACCAAAAGACCATTTTGGTGTCCAAACTCACGTTTTGTTGACCAAAAGACCATTTTGGTGTCCAAACTCAAGTTTTAATGACCAAAAGACCATTTTGGTGTCCAAACCCACATTTTGGTCACCAAAAGACCACTTTGGTGTCCAAACCCACATTTTGATGACCAAAAGACCATTTTGGTGTCCAAACCCACATTTTGATGACCAAAAGACCATTTTGGTGTCCAAACTCAAGTTTTGATCACCCAAAAGACCATTTTGATGACCAAAAGACCATTTTGGTGTCCAAACTCAAGTTTTAATGACCAAAAGACCATTTTGGTGTCCAAACTCATGTTTTGATGACCAAAAGACCATTTTGGTGTCCAAACTCACGTTCTGATGACCAAAAGACCATTTTGGTGTCCAAACCCACGTTTTGATGACCAAATGACCATTTTGATGACCAAAAGACCATTTTGGTGTCCAAACTCAAGTTTTAATGACCAAAAGCCACTTTGGTGTCCAAACTCATGTTTTGATTACCAAAAGACCATTTTGATGACCAAAAGACCATTTTGGTGTCCAAACCCACGTTTTGATGACCCAAGAGGTCAATTCGATGACCGAACCACCAACTTTGTCGACCAACGACAACATTTCAACGACCCCAGGAGCTCATTTCCATCCCCAAACCCCCATTTTGATGCCCCACCAGAACATCTCCACCTTCCTAACCCTTCTTGTCTCAACAGCACCACCACCACCACCACCAACCGCCGCCGGCACCGCCGCAACCCCCTCCGGCGCCGCCGCAGCCCGTCCCGCCGGCGCTGCAGCCGCCGCAGCCGCCGCCCGTCCCACCGCCCGCCGCGCCCCTGAAGGCGTCACCACCACCGCCCTTCGTCCCCGCCCAGGTGCCCGTCCTGGAGCACCCGTTGCCGGGGACCATGTTCGACACCATGGCCCATTTTGGCCAACCCATCCTGCACCTGCCCCAAGCTGAGCTGCCCCCGCCCCACCTGCCCCCGGCGCCCGAGCACAGCCCCTCGCCCCACCTCAACCAGCACGTGGTGTCTCCTCCAGGTGAGATGGGCTCGGGTCTTGGGGGACACCGGGGGCTCCTTGGGGTGTCTCAAGAGGTTCTTCGATCTTGGTGTCCACCATGGGCTCCTTGGGGTGTGCCAAGAGGTTCTTCGATCTTGGTGTCCACCGTGGTGTCTCAAGAGGTTCTTCACTCTTGGTGTCCACCATGGGCTTGTTGGGGTGTCCCAAGAGGTTCTTCGATCTTGGTGTCCACCATGGGCTCGTTGGGGTGTGCCAAGAGGTTCTTCACTCTTGGTGTCCACCATGGTGTCTCAAGAGGTTCTTCACTCTTGGTGTCCACCATGGGCTCGTTGGGATGTCCCAAGAGGTTCTTCACTCTTGGTGTCCACCATGGGCTCCTTGGGGTGTCTCAAGAGGTTCTTCACTCTTGGTGTCCACCATGGGCTCCTTGGGGTGTGCCAAGAGGTTCTTCACTCTTGGTGTCCATCATGGGCTCCTTGGGGTGTCCAAAGAGGTTCTTCACTCTTGGTATCCACCATGGGCTCCTTGGGGTGTGCCAAGAGGTTCTTCGATCTTGGTGTCCACCATGGGCTCCTTGGGGTGTCTCAAGAGGTTCTTCACTCTTGGTATCCACCATGGGCTTGTTGGGATGTCCCAAGAGGTTCTTCAATCTTGGTGTCCACCATGGGCTTGTTGGGGTGTCCCAAGAGGTTATTCACTCTTGGTGTCCACCATGGGCTTGTTGGGATGTCCCAAGAGGTTATTCACTCTTGGTGTCCACCATGGGCTCATTGGGGTGTCCCAAGAGGTTCTTCACTCTTGGTGTCCACCATGGGCTGCTTGGGATGTCCCAAGAGGTTCTTCACTCTTGGTGTCCACCATGGGCTTGTTGGGATGTCCCAAGAGGTTATTCACTCTTGGTGTCCACCATGGGCTTGTTGGGATGTCCCAAGAGGTTATTCACTCTTGGTGTCCACCATGGGCTCCTTGGGGTGTGCCAAGAGGTTCTTCACTCTTGGTGTCCACCATGGGCTGCTTGGGATGTCCCAAGAGGTTCTTCAATCTTGGTGTCCACCATGGGCTCATTGGGATGTCCCAACATCTCAGAGGAAGACGATGGTGATGGGTGGGGTTGGACCCACCAGGAAGGTGACGGGGCGGGATCGGGCGGTGCCGGACCAGCCCTGGAAGTTCTCCTGCTCCCACCACAGAGGAGGAGAACGTTGGGCGGGACCGCGGGTGGTGGAACCTCTCCTGACCCACCACCGTGTCCTTCTCCTGCAGCTTTGCACAACGCTCTGCCTCAGCAGCCCTCGAGGCCCAGCAACCGCGCGGCGGCGCTGCCCCCGAAGCCGCCGCGGCCGCCGGCCGTGTCCCCGGCGCTGCCACCACCGCCGCAGCCACCACCGCAACCGCTGCTGCCGCAGCCGCCGCTGCCGCAGCCGCCGCAGGTGCTGCTGGAGGACGAGGAACCGCCAGCACCACCACCACCGGTGCCACCACCGGTGCCACCACCGCCGCACCACAACCTCCCCCTGAGCGCCAGCCAGATGCAGCTGTACCTGCAGCAGCTGCAGAAGGTGCAGCCGCCGACGCCGCTTCTCCCTTCAGTGAAGGTCCAGTCGCAGCCGCCGCCGCAGCCGCAGCCGCCGCCGCCTCCCCCGGCGCTGCCGCCGCCGCCGGCGCATCCCGCGGTGCAGCCGCTGCAGCCGCCGCAGCAACGCCCGCTGCACCTGCAGCCCCTGAACTTCCCGTCGCATCTGGCGCAGCCGCCGGCGCCGCCGCAGCAAACGGCGCAACCGCAGACGCAGCCGCAGCAGTCGGCACCAACGCAGCCGGCGCAGACGCAACCGGCGCCGGCAAAGCCACAGCAGGTCATCCAACATCATCCGTCGCCGCGGCAACACAAAGGAGATCCTTACGGCGGCGGTGAGAGATGGATGGATGGATGATGGATGGATGATGGATGGATGGATGGATGGATGGATGGATGATGGATGGATGGATGGATGGATGGATGGATGATGGATGGATGGATGATGGATGGATGATGGATGGATGATGGATGGATGGATGGATGGATGGATGATGGATGATGGATGGATGGATGATGGATGGATGGATGGATGGATGATGGATGATGGATGGATGGATGATGGATGGATGATGGATGGATGGATGGATGGATGGATGATGGATGGATGATGGATGGATGGATGGATGGATGATGGATGGATGATGGATGGATGGATGGATGGATGGATGATGGATGGATGATGGATGGATGATGGATGGATGGATGGATGGATGATGGATGGATGATGGATGGATGATGGATGGATGGATGGATGATGGATGGATGATGGTGGATGGATGATGGATGATGGATGATGGATGGATGATGGATGGATGATGGATGGATGATGGATGATGGATGGATGGATGATGGATGATGGATGGATGATGGATGGATGGATGGATGGATGGATGGATGATGGATGATGGATGGATGGATGGATGGATGGATGATGGATGGATGATGGATGGATGATGGATGATGGATGATGGATGGATGGATGATGGATGGATGGATGATGGATGGATGATGGATGGATGATGGATGGATGGATGGATGGATGATGGATGGATGATGGATGGATGATGGATGGATGGATGGATGATGGATGGATGATGGATGGATGGATGATGGATGATGGATGATGGATGGATGATGGATGGATGATGGATGGATGGATGATGGATGATGGATGGATGATGGATGATGGATGGATGATGGATGGATGATGGATGGATGATGGATGGATGATGGATGGATGGATGGATGGATGGATGGATGATGGATGATGGATGATGGATGGATGGATGATGGATGGATGGATGGATGATGGATGGTGGATGATGGATGGATGGATGGATGATGGATGGATGGATGGATGGATGGATGGATGGATGGATGGATGATGGATGGATGATGGATGGATGATGGATGATGGATGATGGATGGATGGATGGATGATGGATGGATGGATGGATGATGGATGGATGGATGATGGATGGATGGATGGATGGATGATGGATGGATGGATGATGGATGGATGGATGATGGATGGATGATGGATGGATGATGGATGGATGGATGGATGGATGATGGATGGATGATGGATGATGGATGGATGATGGATGGATGGATGGATGATGGATGGATGGATGGATGATGGATGGATGATGGATGGATGGATGATGGATGGATGGATGGATGGATGGATGGATGGATGGATGGATGGATGAATGATGGATGGATGGATGGATGATGGATGGATGATGGATGGATGGATGATGGATGGATGGATGGATGGATGGATGATGGATGGATGGATGGATGGATGATGGATGGATGGATGGATGGATGATGGATGGATGGATGATGGATGGATGGATGGATGATGGATGGATGATGGATGGATGGATGGATGATGGATGATGGATGATGGATGGATGGATGGATGATGGATGGATGGATGGATGGATGGATGATGGATGGATGGATGATGGATGGATGATGGATGATGGATGGATGGATGGATGGATGATGGATGGATGATGGATGGATGATGGATGGATGGATGATGGATGGATGGATGGATGGATGGATGGATGGATGATGGATGGATGATGGATGGATGGATGGATGATGGATGGATGGATGGATGGATGATGGATGGATGGATGATGGATGGATGGATGGATGGATGGATGGATGATGGATGGATGGATGGATGGATGGATGGATGGATGATGGATGGATGATGGATGATGGATGGATGGATGGATGGATGGATGATGGATGGATGGATGGATGGATGGATGGATGATGGATGGATGGATGGATGATGGATGGATGATGGATGGATGATGGATGATGGATGGATGGATGGATGGATGGATGATGGATGGATGATGGATGATGGATGATGGATGATGGATGGATGGATGATGGATGGATGGATATGGATGGATGATGGATGGATGATGGATGGATGGATGGATGGATGGATGATGGATGGATGATGGATGGATGGATGGATGGATGATGGATGGATGATGGATGGATGGATGATGGATGGATGATGGATGGATGATGGATGGATGGATGGATGGATGATGGATGGATGGATGGATGATGGATGGATGGATGATGGATGATGGATGGATGGATGGATGATGGATGATGGATGGATGGATGGATGGATGGATGATGGATGGATGATGGATGGATGATGGATGGATGATGGATGGATGGATGGATGGATGATGGATGGATGATGGATGGATGGATGGATGGATGATGGATGATGGATGGATGATGGATGGATGGATGGATGGATGGATGGATGGATGATGGATGGATGGATGGATGGATGGATGGATGGATGGATGGATGGATGGATGGATGGATGGATGGATGGATGGATGGATGGATGGATGATGGATGGATGATGGATGGATGATGGATGGATGATGGATGGATGATGGATGATGGATGGATGATGGATGGATGGATGATGGATGGATGGATGGATGATGGATGATGGATGGATGGATGGATGATGGATGATGGATGGATGGATGATGGATGATGGATGGATGGATGATGGATGGATGATGGATGGATGATGGATGGATGATGGATGATGGATGGATGGATGATGGATGGATGGATGATGGATGGATGGATGGATGGATGGATGGATGATGGATGATGGATGATGGATGGATGGATGATGGATGATGGATGGATGATGGATGGATGGATGGATGGATGATGGATGGATGGATGATGGATGATGGATGATGGATGGATGGATGGATGGATGGATGGATGGATGATGGATGGATGGATGATGGATGGATGGATGGATGGATGGATGGATGGATGATGGATGGATGGATGGATGGATGATGGATGGATGATGGATGATGGATGGATGATGGATGGATGATGGATGGATGATGGATGGATGATGGATGGATGATGGATGATGGATGGATGGATGATGGATGGATGGATGATGGATGATGGATGGATGATGGATGATGGATGGATGGATGATGGATGGATGGATGGATGATGGATGGATGGATGGATGGATGATGGATGGATGGATGATGGATGGATGGATGGATGATGGATGGATGATGGATGGATGGATGGATGGATGGATGGATGGATGGATGGATGGATGATGGATGGATGATGGATGGATGATGGATGATGGATGATGGATGGATGGATGATGGATGGATGATGGATGGATGGATGATGGATGATGGATGGATGGATGGATGGATGGATGGATGATGGATGGATGATGGATGGATGGATGATGGATGGATGGATGATGGATGGATGGATGGATGGATGGATGGATGATGGATGGATGGATGATGGATGGATGATGGATGGATGATTGATGGATGGATGGATGGATGGATGGATGGATGGATGATGGATGGATGGATGGATGATGGATGATGGATGGATGGATGATGGATGATGGATGGATGATGGATGGATGATGGATGGATGGATGATGGATGGATGGATGGATGATGGATGGATGGATGATGGATGATGGATGGATGGATGATGGATGGATGATGGATGATGGATGGATGGATGATGGATGGATGGATGATGGATGATGGATGGATGGATGATGGATGATGGATGGATGATGGATGATGGATGGATGGATGGATGGATGGATGGATGGATGGATGATGGATGGATGATGGATGATGGATGGATGGATGGATGACAGATGATGGATTTTGGGGACGCGCCGGTGGCGGTGGCCGCGCGGTGACGGTGACGGTGACGACGTGACTGACCGGTGCCCACCTGTTGCAGGTCACCTGCGGGAAGCCCCCTCCCCTCTCATGATGCCTTCCCCACAGATGCCGCCGTTCCAGGGCCTCGTGCCTCAGTCGCCCCCTCAGCAAAACATCCAGCCAAAAAAACAGGTGAAAGAGACGGATTTTGGGATTTTGGGATTTTGGGATTCGGGATTTTGGGATTCGGGATTTTGGGATTTTGGGATTTGGTCAAGTGGAAAAATGGGATTTGAGATTTTGGATTTGGGATTTGGGATTTGGGACTTTATGGCCAGGTGAAAGAACAGGATTTGGGATTTGGGATTTGGGATTTTGGGATTCAGGATTTTGGGATTTGGGATTCGGGATTTTGGGATTGGGATTCGGGATTTTGGCATTTGGTCAAGTGGAAAAATGGGATTTGAGATTTTGGATTTGGGATTTGGGACTTTATGGTCAGGTGAAAGAACAGGATTTGGGATTCGGGATTTTGGGATTTGGTCACGTGGAAAAATGGGATTTGAGATTTTGGATTTGGGGTTTGGGATTTGGGACTTTATGGTCAGGTGAAAGAACAGGGTTTGGGATTTGGGATTTTGGGATTTGGGATTCGGGATTTTGGGATTGGGATTCGGGATTTTGGGATTTGGGATTCGGGATTTTGGGATTGGGATTTGGGATTTTGGGATTTTGGGATTCGGGATTTTGGCATTTGGTCAAGTGGAAAAATGGGATTTGAGATTTGGGATTTCAGATTTGGGACTTTATGGTCAGGTGAAAGAACAGGATTTGGGATTTGGGATTTGAGAATTTGGATTTGGGACTTTGGGATTTGGGGTCAGGTGAAAGAACAGGATTTGGAGTTTTGGGATTTTGAGTCGGGTGAAGAAATGGGATTTGGGATTTTAGATCAAGGGAAATAATGGGGTTTTGGGGTTTTGAGTCTTGGAATCAGGTGAAAGAACAGGATTTGGGATTTGGGATTTGAGATTTTGGATTTGGGATTTCGGATTTGGGACTTTATGGTCCGGTGAAGGAACAGGATTTGGGATTTGGGATTGGAGAATTTGGATTTGGGACTTTGGGATTTGGGGTCAGGTGAAAGAACAGGACTTTGAGATTTGGGATTTTGGGATTTGGAGTCAGGTGAAAAAAATGAGATTTTGGACCAAATGAAAAAATGGGATTTTGGGTTTTTGGGTTTTGGGATCAGGTGAAAGAACAGGAGTTTGGGATCAGGTAA
Organism: Taeniopygia guttata; assembly: GCF_003957565.2. Classification (NCBI taxonomy): domain Eukaryota; kingdom Metazoa; phylum Chordata; class Aves; order Passeriformes; family Estrildidae; genus Taeniopygia; species Taeniopygia guttata. Next base: position 935,946 of record NC_044243.2, read on the forward strand.
AAGAACAGGAGTTTGGGATTTTGGGATTTGAGATTTTGTATTTGGGATTTAGGATTTCGGATTTGGGGTCAGGTGAAAGAACAGGACTTTGGGATTTTGAGTCGGGTGAAGAAATGGGATTTGGGATTTGAGATCAAGGGAAATAATGGGATTTTGGGTTTCTGAGTCTTGGAATCAGGTGAAAGAACAGGATATGGGATTTGGGATTTGAGATTTTGGATTTGGGATTTGGGATTTGGGGTCAGGTGAAAGAACAGGATTTGGGATTTGGGATTTGAGATTTTGGATTTGGGATTTGGGATTTGGGACTTTATGGTCAGGTGAAAGAACAGGATTTGGGATTTGGGATTTGAGAATTTGGATTTGGGACTTTGGGATTTGGGGTCAGGTGAAAGAACAGGATTTGGGATTTGAGATTTGGGATTTTGGGATTTGGAGTCAGGTGAAAAAAATGAGATTTTGGACCAAATGAAAAAATGGGATTTTGGGTTTTTGGGTTTTGGGATCAGGTGAAAGAACAGGAGTTTGGGATCAGGTAAAAGAACAGGAGTTTAGGATTTTGGGATATGAGATTTTGTATCCTGATCCCGAATTTCCGCAGGAATTGCGAGCGGCCTCGTTATCAGGATTGGGGTTAGATTTGGGATTTTTGGGGCCGATCCTGATCCCGAATTTCCGCAGGAATTGCGAGCGGCCTCATTACCAGGATTGGGGTTAGATTTGGGATTTTTGGGGCCGATCCTGATCCCGAATTTCCGCAGGAATTGCGAGTGGTGTCAGGATGAGGATTGGGGTTGGGATTTTGGGGCTGATCCTGATCCCAAATTTCTGCAGGAATTGCGAGCGGCCTCGTTATCAGGATTGGGGTTGGATTTGGGATTTTTGGGGCAGATTCTGATCCCGAATTTCCGCAGGAATTGCGAGCGGTGTTAGGATCAGGATTTGGATCAGGATCAGGATTGGGGTCAGGACTGGGGTTGGGATTTTGGGGCCGATCCTGATCCCGAATTTCCGCAGGAATTGCAAGTGGTGTCAGGATGAGGATTGGGGTCAGGTTTAGGATTGGGGTTGACATTTTGGGATAGATCCTGATCCCGAATTTCTGCAGGAATTTTGAGCAGCCTCGTTACCAGGATTGGGGTTGGATTTGGGATTTTTGGGATGGATTCTGATCCCGAATTTCCGCAGGAATTGCGAGCGGCCTCGTTACCAGGATTGGGGTTGGATTTGGGATTTTGGGGCCCATCCTGATCCTGAATTTCCGCAGGAATTGCGAGCGGCCTCGTTATCAGGATTGGGGTTAGATTTGGGATTTTGGGGCCGATCCTGATCCCGAATTTCCGCAGGAATTGCGAGCGGTGTCAGGATCAGGATTGGGGTTGGATTTGGGATTTTGGGATGGATCCTGATCCCGAATTTCCGCAGGAATTGCGAGCGGTGTCAGGATGAGGATTGGGGTCAGGTTTAGGATTGGGGTTGGCATTTTGGGATAGATCCTGATCCCGAATTTCTGCAGGAATTGCGAGCGGCCTCGTTACCAGGATTGGGGTTGGATTTGGGATTTTTGGGGCCGATCCTGATCCCGAATTTCCGCAGGAATTGCGAGCGGCCTCGTTATCAGGATTGGGGTTAGATTTGGGATTTTTGGGGCTGATCCTGATCCCGGATTTCCGCAGGAATTGCGAGCGGCCTCGTTATCAGGATTGGGGTTAGATTTGGGATTTTGGGTTGGATCCTGATCCCGAATTTCCGCAGGAATTGCGAGCGGCCTCGTTACCAGGATTGGGGTTGGATTTGGGATTTTGGGGCCGATCCTGATCCCAAATTTCCACAGGAATTGCGAGCGGTGTCAGGATGAGGATTGGGGTTGGATTTGGGATTTTTGGGATGGATCCTGATCCCGAATTTCCACAGGAATTGCGAGCGGCCTCGTTATCAGGATTGGGGTTAGATTTGGGATTTTGGGGGCCGATCCTGATCCCGAATTTCCGCAGGAATTGCGAGCGGCCTCGGTGGTGCAGTCGCAGCCGCTGGGGGGGGGCAAGGAGGAGAAGCTGCACTCGCCCGTGATCCGCACCGAGACCTTCAGCCCCCCCCTGCGCCAGGAGCCCCCCAAGGGACACCCCGAGGGCATCAAAGCGACCCCACACCTCCCCCAGCGTGAGTGCGGCACCCCGGCGCCGGAAACCCCGAAAATGCAAAAAAAACCCCATAAAAATCCCATAAATGTCATGGGGAGAGAGGAAATCCCAAAAATATCCCTTGGAATTCATAGGGAGGGGAAAAAAAACAAAAATCCCGTAAAATGTCATGGGGAGAGAGGAAAACACCCAAATCCTCAATTTTGGGGTCAGAATTCCCAATTTTGGGGTGTAAATCCCCAATTTTTTGGTTCAGAATTCCCAAATTTCGGTTTTAGGGCCGGAGCTGAAGCCCCTGGAGGGGGCGGGACCCCGGCCCAATTTTGGGGTGTAACTCCCCAATTTTGGGGTGTAAATCCCAATTTTGGGGTGTAAATGCCCAATTTTGGGGTCGGAATTCCCAATTTTGGGGTGTAAATCCCCAATTTTTGGGTTCAGAATTCCCAAATTTCGTTTTTAGGGCCGGAGCTGAAGCCCCTGGAGGGGACGGGACCCCGGCCCAATTTTGGGGTGAAAATCCCCAATTTTGGGGTGTAAATCCCCAATTTTGGGGTGTAAATCCCCAATTTTTGGGTTCAGAATTCCCAAATTTCGGTTTCAGGGCCGGAGCTGAAGCCCCTGGAGGGGGCGGGACCCCGGCCCAATTTTGGGGTGTAAATCCCCAATTTTGGGGTGTAAATCCCCAATTTTGGGGTCGGAATTCCCAATTTTGGGGTGTAAATCCCCAATTTTGGGGTGTAAATCCCCAATTTTGGGGTGCAAATACCCAATTTTGGGGTGTAAATCCCCAATTTTTGGGTTCAGAATTCCCAAATTTCGGTTTTAGGGCCGGAGCTGAAGCCCCTGGAGGGGGCGGGACCCCGGCCCAATTTTGGGGTGAAAATGCCCAATTTTGGGTGCCCGCTGATCCCGAATTTCGGTTTTAGGGCCGGAGCTGAAGCCCCTGGAGGGGGCGGGACCCCGGCCCAGTTTTGGGGTGAAAATCCCCAATTTTGGGTTCAGAATTCCCAAATTTCGTTTTTAGGGCCGGAGCTGAAGCCCCTGGAGGGGGCGGGACCCCGGCCCAATTTTGGGGTGTAAATTCCCAATTTTGGGTGCCCACTGATCCCGAATTTCGGTTTTAGGGCCGGAGCTGAAGCCCCTGGAGGGGGCGGGACCCCGGCCCGTGATCCGCCCCCCCGAGCAGGCCCCGCCCCCCACGGACAAGGAGCGCCAGAAGGCCGAGCCCAAAACGCCCGTGGCCCCAAAAAAGGTAAAAAAACCCAAAAAAGGTAAAAAAACCCAAAAAAGGTAAAAAACTCCAAAAAAAACCGGTAAAAAACTGGAAAAAAAAAGGTTAAAAAATGGGTCAAAATAGGTGAAAAATTCCAAAAAACTGAAAAATTCCGAATTTGGGGAAAAAAGCCGAAAGAAGTCAAAAATGTCAAAATAGGTAATTAACCAAAAAAAGGTCAAAAAGGTAAAAAATTCCAAAAAAGGTAAAAATGTCAAAAAAGGTAAAAAATTCCAAAAAATAGTAAAATGCAAAATTTGGGGGGAAAGGCCAAAAAAGGAAAAAATTGCCTAAAAAGGTAAAAAAAAATCCTAAAAAGGTAAAAATGTCCAAAAAGGTGAAAAATTACAAAAAAATGGTAAAATGCCAAATTTGGGGGGAAAAGCCAAAAAAGGAAAAAATTGCCCAAAAAGGTAAAAAAATTCCAAAAAAACGGAAAAATGCCAAATTTCGGGGGAAAAAGCCCCAAAATTCCCAAGGGATCTCCAGAAGGGGAAGGAGGAGCTCCAGGGTTGGTCCTGGAGAAGTTCCTCAGATCCCACCAGGCCGAGGAACCCCCTGAGATCCCACCAGGCTGAGGAACCCCCTGAGATCCCTCCAGCCTGAGGAACCCCCTGAGATCCCACCAGGCTGAGGAACCCCCTGAGATCCCACCAGGCCGAGGAACCCCCTGAGATCCCACCAGGCCGAGGAACCTCCTGAGATCCCACCAGGCTGAGGAACCCCCTGAGATCCCACCAGGCTGAGGAACCCCCTGAGATCCCTCCAGGCTGAGGAACCCCCTGAGATCCCACCAGGCCGAGGAACCCCCTGAGATCCCACCAGGCCGAGGAACCCCCTGAGATCCCACCAGGCTGAGGAACCCCCTGAGGTCCCACCAGGCTGAGGAACCCCCTGAGATCCCACCAGGCTGAGGAACCCCCTGAGATCCCTCCAGGCTGAGGAACCCCCTGAGATCCCACCAGGCCGAGGAACCCCCTGAGATCCCACCAGGCTGAGGAACCCCCTGAGATCCCACCAGCCTGAGGAACCCCCTGAGATCCCACCAGGCCGAGGAACCCCCTGAGATCCCACCAGGCCGAGGAACCCCCTGAGATCCCACCAGGCCGAGGGACCCCCTGAGATCCCACCAGGCCGAGGAACCCCCTGAGATCCCACCAGGCTGAGGAACCCCCTGAGATCCCTCCAGGCCAAGGAACCCCCTGAGATCCCACCAGGCTGAGGAACCCCCTGAGATCCCACCAGGCTGAGGAACCCCCTGAGATCCCTCCAGGCTGAGGAACCCCCTGAGATCCCACCAGGCTGAGGGACCCCCTGAGATCCCACCAGGCTGAGGAACCCCCTGAGATCCCACCAGGCCGAGGGACCCCCTGAGATCCCACCAGGCTGAGGGACCCCCTGAGATCCCACCAGGCCGAGGAACCCCCTGAGATCCCTCCAGGCTGAGGGACCCCCTGAGATCCCACCAGCCTGAGGAACCCCCTGAGATCCCACCAGCCTGAGGAACCCCCTGAGATCCCACCAGGCCGAGGAACCCCCTGAGATCCCTCCAGGCTGAGGAACCCCCTGAGGTCCCACCAGGCTGAGGAACCCCCTGAGATCCCACCAGGCCGAGGAACCCCCTGAGATCCCACCAGGCTGAGGAACCCCCTGAGATCCCACCAGGCTGAGGAACCCCCTGAGGTCCCACCAGGCCGAGGCATCTCCAGGCTTGGCTCCGGTTCCTCGGGACGAAGGCTTTGGAGGCCACCACCGCTCTGGTGGATCCTGGTGGATCCCGGAGCCGGCGGTGGCCCGGCGGTGGCCCGGCGGTGACGCGCGTGTCCCGGCAGGACCTGAAGATCAAGAACATGGGCTCGTGGGCCTCGCTGGTGCAGAAGCACCCGGCGGCGCCGGCGGCAGCGGCCAAGTCCTCCAGCGACTCCTTCGAGCAGTTCAAGCGGGCGGCGCGCGAGAAGGAGGAGCGCGAGAAGGCCCTGAAGGCCCAGGCCGAGCAGGTGGAGCGCGAGAAGGAGCGGCTGCGCCGGGAGCAGGAGAGGATGAGGTGAGGACACGGCCCCGGCCACCGTGGCAGGACAGCGGAACCGTCATCAGATACACCATAAACACCACCTGAGACACCATAACCATCATTAGATCCACCATAAACACCACCAGGAACATCACAAACACCACCTGAGACACCATAAACACCACCAGGAACATCATAACCACCACCAGAGACACCATAACCATCAGCAGATCCACCATAACACCACCAGGAACGTCACAAACACCACCTGAGACACCATAAACACCACCAGTGGTCACTCAGTGGTCACTCATTGGTCACTCCTGGTCACTCATGGTCACTCAGTCTCCCCCAGGAGCCGGGAGGACGAGTAGGCGCTCGAGCAGGTTCTAGAGCAGTGCAGGGCTCCTGGTCACTCCTGGTCACTCAGTGGTCACTCAGTGGTCACTGTGGTCACTCAATGGTCATTAATGGTCACTGTGGTCACTCAGTGGTCACTCATGGTCACTCAATGGTCACTCCCCAGGAGCCGGGAGGACAAGTAGGCGCTCGAGCAGGTTTTAGAGCAGTGCAGGGCTCCTGGTCACTCCTGGTCACTCCTGGTCACTCCTGGTCACTCTGTGGTCACTCAGTGGTCACTGTGGTCACTCAGTGGTCACTGTGGTCACTCACTGGTCACTGTGGTCACTCAATGGTCACTCTGGTCACTCTGCAGGAGCCGGGAGGATGAGTTGGCGCTCGAGCAGGTTCTGGAGCAGTGCAGGGCTCCTGGTCACTCCTGGTCACTCCTGGTCACTCTGTGGTCACTGTGGTCACTCTGTGGTCACTCAATGGTCACTGTGGTCACTCAATGGTCACTGTGGTCACTCTGTGGTCACTCATGGTCACTCCTGGTCCCTCCTGGTCACTCAGTGGTCACTGTTGTCACTGTTGTCACTCAATGGTCACTGTGGTCACTCAATGGTCACTCTGTGGTCACTCTGTGGTCACTCAGCGGTCACTGTGGTCACTCAGTGGTCACTGTGGTCACTCAGTGGTCACTGTGGTCACTCTGTAGTCACTCAATGGTCACTCCTGGTCACTCTGGTCACTCCCCAGGAGCCGGGAGGACGAGTAGGCGCTCGAGCAGGTTCTAGAGCAGTGCAGGGCTCCTGGTCACTCCTGGTCACTCCTGGTCACTCCTGGTCACTCTGTGGTCACTGTGGTCACTCAGTGGTCACTCAATGGTCACTGTGGTCACTCTGTGGTCACTCAATGGTCACTCCTGGTCACTCTGGTCACTCCCCAGGAGCCGGGAGGATGAGTAGGCGCTCGAGCAGGTTCTGGAGCAGTGCAGGGCTCCTGGTCACTCCTGGTCACTCCTGATCCCTCCTGGTCACTCTGTGGTCACTCAGCGGTCACTGTGGTCACTCAATGGTCACTCAGTGGTCACTCAATGGTCACTCTGTCCCCCCCAGGAGCCGGGAGGACGAGGACGCTCTGGAACAGGCGCGGTGGGTGCACGAGGAGGTTCTAGAGCAGTGCAGGGCTCCTGGTCACTCCTGGTCACTCTGTGGTCACTCAGTGGTCACTGTGGTCACTCTGTGGTCACTCAATGGTCACTCTGGTCACTCCCCAGGAGCCGGGAGGACGAGTAGGCGCTCGAGCAGGTTCTAGAGCAGTGCAGGGCTCCTGGTCACTCTGTAGTCACTCAATGGTCACTGTGGTCACTGTGGTCACTCCATGGTCACTCCTGGTCACTCAATGGTCACTCTGGTCACTCTGCAGGAGCCGGGAGGACGAGGACGCTCTGGAACAGGCGCGGCGGGTGCACGAGGAGGTCCGGCGGCGCCAGGAGCAGCAGCAGCAGCAGCAGCAGCAGCCGCCGCCCGGCGCGGCCGCGGTGCCGGTGCCGGTGCCGGTGCCGGTTTCGGCCGCCTCGGCGCCGCCGCAGCCGCCGGCCCCGCCCGGCTCCCAGGCCATGCTGGACCAGCAGCGCGAGATGGCGCGCAAGAGGGAGCAGGAGAGGCGGCGGCGCGAGGCGGTGAGGGAAGGGTTAAAACGGACCGAAAATACCCCAAAAATGCCCCAAAAAATCCGGGAGGGGGTCCCTAAAATCAGCCCCAAAAATGGGGGGATTATTGTGGGAATAGACCCAAAAATAGCCTGAAAAATGGGGAGAAATCGTGGGATTATCCCTAAAAAAATGGGGGGGAAATCGTGGGAATAGACCCTAAAATAGCCCAAAAAATCCCAAAAATGGGGGAGGGGGTCCCTAAAATCAGCCCCAAAAATGGGGGGATTATTGTGGGAATAGACGCAAAAATAGCCAAAAAAATGGGGGGAAATCGTGGAATTATCCCTAAAAAAATGGGGGGGAAATCGTGGGAATAGACCTGAAAATAGCCCCAAAAAATGGGGGGAAATTGGGGGATTGTCCCCAAAAATAGCCCCAAAAAAGGGGGGGAATCGTGGGAATAGACCCAAAAATAGCCCAAAAAATCCCAAAAATGGAGGAGGGTGTCCCTAAAAACAGCCCCAAAAAACGGGGGGATTATTGTGGGAATAGACCCAAAAATAGCCCAAAAAATGGGGGGGAAATCGTGGGAATAGACCCAAAAATAGCCCAAAAAATCCCAAAAATGGGGGAGGGTGTCCCTAAAATCAGCCCCAAAAAATGGGGGGAGATGGTGGGAATAAACACAAAAATAGCCCAAAAAATGGGGGGAAATCGTGGGAATAGACCCAAAAAAAATCCCAAAAATGGAGGAGGGTGTCCCTAAAAATAGCCCCAAAAAATGGGGGAGAAATTGTGGGATTGTCCCCAAAAATAGCCCCAAAAAAGGGGGGAAATCGTGGGAATAGACCCAAAAATAGCCAAAAAAATGGGGGGAAATCGTGGGAATAGACCCAAAAATATCCCAAAAAAATCCCAAAAATGGAGGAGGGTGTCCCTAAAAATAGCCCCAAAAAACGGGGGGAGATGGTGGGAATAGACCCAAAAATAGCCAAAAAAATGGGGGAAAAACCGTGGGAATAGACCAAAAAATATCCCAAAAAATCCCAAAAATGGGGGAGGGGGTCCCTAAAATCAGCCCCAAAAATGGGGGGATTGTTGTGGGAATAGACCCAAAAATATCCCAAAAAATGGGGGGAAAATTGTGGGAATAGACCCAAAAATAGCCCAAAAAATCCCAAAAATGGGGGAGGGGGTCCCTAAAATCAGCCCCAAAAATGGGGGGATTATTGTGGGAATAGACCCAAAAATAGCCTGAAAAATGGGGGGGGAAATAATGGAATTATCCCTAAAAAAATGGGGGGGAAATCGTGGGAATAGACCTGAAAATAGCCCCAAAAAATGGGGAGAAATTGGGGGATTGTCCCCAAAAATAGCCCCAAAAAATGGGGGGGAATCATGGGAATAGACCCAAAAATAGCCCAAAAAATGGGGGGAAATGGTGGGAATAGACCCAAAAATAGCCCAAAAAATGGGGGGAAATCGTGGGAATAGACCCAAAAATAGCCCCAAAAAAGGGGGGGAATCGTGGGAATAGACCCAAAAATAGCCCAAAAAAATCCCAAAAATGGAGGAGGGTGTCCCTAAAAATAGCCCCAAAAAACGGGGGGAGATGGTGGGAATAAACACAAAAATAGCCTGAAAAATGGGGGGAAATTCTGGGAATAGTCCCAAAAAAATCCCCAAAATGGTTCCCCAAAAATGGGGGGAAATCGTAGGAATAGCCCCAAAAATATCCTTAAAATGGGGGGAAATCGTGGAATTATCCCTAAAAAATAGCCCAAAAAAATGGGGGAAATTGTGGGAATAGACCCAAAAATAGCCCCAAAAATGGGGGGAAATCGTGGGAATAGCCCCAAAAAAAATATCAAAATGAGTCCCCAAAAACAGGAGGAAATCGTGGGAATATCCCCAAAAATGGGGGAAAATTGTTGGGATAGTCCCAAAAAAATCTTCCAAAGGGGCCCCCAAAAACGGGGGGAAATCGTGAAATTATCCCCAAAAATATCCTGAAAAATGGAGGGAAATTGTGGAATTACCCAAAAAATGGGGGGGAAATCGTGGGAATAGCCCCAAAAATATCCCAAAAATGGGTCCCCAAAAATGAGGGGAAATCGTGGGAATAGCCCCAAAAATATCCCCAAAAAATGGGGGGAAATCGTGGGAATAGCCCCAAAAAAAACCCCAAAATGAGTCCTCAGAAATGGGTTAAAATTGTTGGGGTGTTCCCAAAAATATCCCAAAAATCTGGGGGAAATTGTGGAATTATCCCCAAAAATAGCCCAAAAAATGGGGGGAAATCATGGGAATATCCCCCAAAAAAAAATCCCAAATGGGTCCCCAAAAAATGGGGGGAAATCGTGGGAATATCCCCAAAAAAATCCCAAAAATGGGTTAAAGTCACAGGGGGTCCCCAAAAATAGCCCCAAAAAATGCCCCAAAAAATGAAGAAAAAAATCCAAAAATTACCCAAAATATCCCAAAAATATCCCAAAAATCTGGGGGAAATTGTGGAATTATCCCCAAAAATAGCCCAAAAAATGGGGGGAAATCGTGGGAATATCCCCAAAAAAAAATCCAAAATGGGTCCCCAAAAAATGGGGGGAAAATCGTGGGAATATCCCCAAAAAAATCCCAAAAATGGATTAAAGTCACAGGGGGTCCCCAAAAATAGCCCCAAAAAATGACCCAAAAAATCCAGAAATTACCCAAAATATCCCAAAAAAACCCCCAAAAAATCCAGAAATTTCCCCAAAAAATCCCCAAAAATTTGGAAAAAAAATTTTCCGGGAATTTTTTCTGGATTTTTCCCATTTTTTTTTCAGATGGCGGCGACGATCGACATGAACTTCCAGAGCGACCTCCTGGCCATTTTCGAGGAGAATCTTTTCTAGGAGAGGCGATTCCGGCCGGGAATTTTGACTTTTTCCCAAAAAAAAGGACAAAAAAACAACAAAAAAAAAACCCGGAAAAAAAGAAAAAAGTGGAAAAAATCTCCAAAAAAAAAACAACAAAAAAAAGAAAAAATTCCTTTTTTTTTTTTTTTTTTTCTTCGCTCTTTCCCCCCTCCTTTTTTTCCTGGCCAAAAATTCCCCAAAAAAATGGAAAAAAAAAAAAATTACAAAAGTTGGGATTCTCCTTAAATATCGGAAAAAATTCGGGAATGGGAGCGGGGGCGGGGCTGCCTTACCCCGGAATTCCAATTTCTTTTTTTTCCCTTTTTATTCCCCTTTTTTCCACACCAAAAAAAAAAAAAAAATCGGAATTCTCGGGAATTTCTCGGGATTTTGCGTTCGGAAATTTGGAATTTTGGGTTTTTTTTTTTTTTCATCGATTTTTTTCGCTTTTCCTTTTTTTTTTTCGGTGGGCGGCGAAAAATTGGGAGAAAATTCCCGATTTTTTGGGCGGATTTGGGGATTTTTTGGGGGAGGGGTGACGGCCTCAGGGACTTCCCCCCCTTCGCCTTTTCCCTGGAATTTTCCCTTTTTTCCCTTTTTTTTTGCTCCATTTTTAAATTTTTTTCCTTCCCCAAAAAAATTCCCATTTTTTTCCCTTTATTTTCCTTTCTTTCCCTGATTTTTCCCTGAATTTTTCTTTTTTTTTTCCCTGATGTTTTCCTGAATTTTTCAATTTTTTTCTCTGAATTTTTTTTCAGATTTTTTCCTGATTTTTTCCCTTTTTTCTCAGCTTTTTCTCCTGAATTTTTCTTTTTTCTAATTTTTTCCTGAATTTTTCTATTTTTTTTTTCCTGAATTTATTTTTTTTCCTGAATTTATCTTTTTTCCCTGAATTTTTTTTCCCCAGACTTTTTCTGATTTTTTTTTCTGATTTTTTTTTCCTTATTGTTCTTTTTTTTCCCCTAAATTTTTCATTTTATTCCTGATTTTTTCTTGACTTTTTTCCCTGATTTGTCCAACTTTTTTCTGATTTTTTTTTCCTTTCCCCTATTTTTTCTCCTTTTCCCCTGATTTTTTTCTTTCCCCTTTCCCCCCATTTTTAAAACTTTTTCCTTCTTTCCTTTCCATTTTTCTGTTTTTTATCCTGATTTTTCCCTTTTTTTTCCTTTTTCCCTGATTTTTCCCTACTTTTCCTTGGTTTTTTTTCACTTTTCCCCTTTTTTTTTGCGTTTCTTTTTCCCTCATTTTATCTTTTATTATCCCAATTTTCTCCACTTTCACCCTTTTTTCTTTCCCCTTTAATTCCATTTTTATTTTCCCTTCAATCCCTTTTTCATCTCTTTATTTTTCCCTTTTAATTTGAATTTCTTCCCTCAAAATTCACTTTTTTCCCCCATTTTTTCCCCATTTTTCCTCATTTTTTCCCCATTTCCCCCCAATTTTTTATAAATTCCTCAATTTTTTAAATTTTTCCCTTTTCCCCCTTTCCCCTCCCTCCCCTCCCCCTTTTCCCCCCAAAATCGCCGCCGCTCCCGCGATCGTTTTTATCTTTTTTTTTCCCGTTTTTCCTCCGTTTTTAATTCAATTTTTTTTATTTTTTTCTCCATTTTTTTTTTTACCCAAAATCCCGGGAATTCTCCCCGTTTCCCCCTCCCCCGGGGTTTTTATTAATTATTAATAATGAATTAATTTTATTTGGGTTGGGGTCGCCGTCGGTGCCAATCCCGAGGTTTTTTCCCCCGGAATTCCCGCGCCGGGGTTTCGCCGATCGTGGAATAAAAAACGCTGCGAGTTTGGTTTTGTATAAAAAAAAACCACCAAAAAACCACAAAAACAACGGAATTTTCGGGTTTTTCCGCCCCGTTTTTATGCCCAACATTTAAAGGGAGGGTGGGGGGAAAAAAAAAAAGGGAGGGAGGGAAAAAAATCAGAATTAAATCAAAAATATTTTCATTAAAAAGGGAATTTAAGGGAATCGAAATGCTCAGAAATAGGAATTTTCAGCAGAAATCGACAGAAATTGGGGATTTAAAATCCAAATTTTGAAGGTTTAAAATGGAAATTCATAAGGTTTCAGTGGAAATTGGGATTTTAAAATTAAATTTATGAAGGTTTGAGTGGATATTGGTAGAAATTGAGGATTTAAAATCGAAATTTTGCAGGTTTCAGTGGAAATTGGGGTTTTTAATTCAATTTTTGAAGGTTGAAGTGGAAATTGAAGTTTTAAAATTCAAGTTTTGAAGGTTTAAGTGGAAATCGACAGAAATTGAGACTGAAGGGGGAAAAAAAAAATGAGGGAAACTGGGAGGGAATAGAAAAATAAGTGAGAAAAGGCAAAAAAAAAATAAAAGGGTTTAAAATGGCCAAAAAATATAAAAATAAGGAAAAATAGTGAAAAATTTTAATGAAAAGGGGAGGAAAAAAGGTTAAAAAAAAAATTTTTTAAAGGGTCAAAAATGTTTAAAAAAAACAAAAAAAAGTTGAAAAAAATGAGAAAAAACCAAAAAAAAAAGTTGAAAAAAGGAGAAAAAAAACCACAAAGGACAAAAGAAAGTTGAAAAAAAGGAGAAAAAAAATGAAAAAAAAGTTGAAAAAAAAGGAGAAAAAAACCCAAAAAAAGGACAAAAAAAGTTGAAAAAAAAGGAGGAAAAAACCCAAAAAAAGGACAAAAAAAGTTGAAAAAAAAGGAGGAAAAAACCAAAAAAAAGGACAAAAAAATTTGAAAAAAACGGAGAAAAAAGCCACAAAAAGTTGAAAAAAAAGGAGAAAAAAAAAAGAAAAAAAAGTTGAAAAAAAGGAGAAAAAAATCCAAAAAAAGGACAAAAAAAGTTGAAAAAAAGGAGGAAAAAAAACAAAAAAAGGACGAAAAAAAAGTTGCAATAAAGGGAGAAAAAAACCCAAATAAAGGACAAAAAAAGGTATTAAAAAAAGGGGAAAAATACCAAAATAAAAGCCAATAAAAGTTTAATTAAAAGGAGCAAAAAACAAAAAAAAGGACAAAAAAAATTTGAAAAAAAAAAGGAGAAAAAAGCCACAAAAAATTGAAAAAAAGGAGAAAAAAAAAATGAAAAAAAAGTTGAAAAAAAAGGAGGAAAAAAACCAAAAAAAGGACAAAAAAAGTTAAAAAAAAAGGAGGAAAAAAACCAAAAAAAGGACAAAAAAAGGTATAAAAAAAAAGGGAAAAAATACCAAAAGAAGGACCAATAACAGTTGAATAAAAAGGAGTAAAAAAACCAAAAAAATTTTGAAAAAAAAAGGAGAAAAAAGCCACAAAAAGTTGAAAAAAAGGAGAAAAAAAAAACAAAAAAAAAATCCAAAAAGGCTCCGGAGGCCCCGCCCCCTCGGGCGCTCCAGGCCACGCCCCTCGCGCGCTGATTGGCTGATTCCTGAATGCTCCGCCCCTTTCTCCCCGCTGTCCAATCAGCGCTCGGGGGCGGGGCTGGAGGGGGGGGAGGGGCGGTTATCGCGATAGCGGCGACAGAAACTCCCGCGGGGCCGCCGCGGTCGCGACAGGTCGGTTCTGTCGCGATAGGGGGGGCGGGGACAACCCCGGGGGCGGCGCCAATGTCGCGATAGGGGCGGTGGGGACAGCCCCGGGGGCGGCGCCAATGTCGCGATAGGGGCGGTGGGGACAGCCCCGGGGCGGCGCCAATGTCGCGATAGGGGTGGGGACAGCCCCGGGGCGGCGCCAATGTCGCGATAGGGGCGGGGACAGCCCCGGGACGGCGCCAATGTCGCGATAGGGGCGGGGACAGCCCCGGGGCGGCGCCAATGTCGCGATAGGGGCGGGGACAGGGACGGCGCCAATGTCGCGATAGGGGCGGTGGGGACAGCCCCGGGGCGGCGCCAATGTCGCGATAGGGGTGGGGACAGCCCCGGGGCGGCGCCAATGTCGCGATAGGGGCGGGGACAGGGACGCGGCGCGGGGAAATCGCGACAAGGACGGCGCCAATGTCGCGATAGCGGCGGTGGGGGAGTGATCGGGGGGACGGGGACAGCGCAATGTCGCGACAAGGACACCATGACAGGGACAACACCCCGTGATAGGGACACCCCGATGTCGCGACACCCCGGGGGACAGGGACACTCCTGGGGACAGGGACACCCCTGGGGACAGGGACACCCCAATGTCGCGACACAGTGTGACAAGGACACCCGTGGGGACAGGGACACCCCGATATCGTGACACCCCAATGTCGCGACACCCCTGGGGACAGTGACACCCCCGGGGACAGGGACATGGGGACAGGGACATGGGGACAGGGACACCCCGATATCGCGACACTCCCCTGTGACAGGGACACCCCAATGTCGCGACACAGTGTGACAAGGACAGCCGTGGGGACAGAGACACCCCGATATCGCGACACCCCAATATCGTGACACCCCTGGGGACAGGGACACCCCTGGGGACAGGGACACCCAGGGGTGGTGACACCCAGAGGATGGTGACACTCCCAAAGGTGCCACCCAGGGGATGGTGACACAGGGGTGGGGACACCCGGACAATTGTGACACCCAGGGGTGGTGACACCCAGAGGATGGTGACACCCGGACATTGTGACACCCATGGGATGGTGGCACCCCGACAATGGTGACACTCCTGAAGGTGCCACCCGGAGGTGGGGACACCCAGGGGACAGTGACACCCATGGGACGGTGACACTCCTGACAGTGCCACCCAGGGGATGGTGACAATGGGGACACCCATGGGATGGTGACACCCCTGAAGGCGCCACCCAGGGGTGGTGACACCCAACGAACGGTGACACTCCTGACAGTGACACCCAGGGGTGGGGACAATGGGGACACCCAGGGGTGGTGACACCCAAGGAACAGTGACACCCAGGGGATGGTGACACCCCCAAAAGGTGCCACCCAGGGGTGGTGACACCCGGACGATTGTGACACCCAGAGGTGGTGACACCCAAGGAACGGGGACACCCAGGGGTGGTGACAATGGTGGCACCCAGGGGTGGTGACACCCAAGGAACGGGGACATTCTGGGGGTGGTGACAATGGTGACACCCAGGGGTGGTGACACCCAGGGAACGGGGACATTCTGGGGGTGGGGACACTCCCAGAGGTGCCACCCGGGAATTGGGACAGGAGGTGACATCCCGGGAACGGCGCCACCGAGACCCTGGGGACAAGGTGGGGACACTGGGGACACTGTGGGGACACTTTGGGGACAATGGGGACATTGGGGACACCGAGGGGACAATGGGGACATTGGGGACAATGGGGACACTTTGGGGACACCAGGGGACAATGGGGACATTGGGGACACCGAGGGGACAATGGGGACATTGGGGACAATGGGGACACTTTGGGGACAATGGGGACACTTTGGGGACAATGGGGACACTGTGGGGACACTTTGGGGACACTGTGGGGACAATGTGGGGACACTCTGGGGACTTTGGGGACACTGTGGGGACACTGTGGGGACACTTTGGGAAAATGGGGACATTGTGGGGACAATGTGGAGGCCATGGGGACAAGGTGGGGACACTCTGGGGACACTGTGGGGACACTGTGGGGACACTGTGGGGACACTTTGGGAAAATGGGGACACTGTGGGGACACTTTGGGGACACTGTGGGGACAATGTGGGGACACTCTGGGGACACTCTGGGGACACTCTGGGGACACTGTGGGGACACTGAGGGGACTTTCAGGACAATGGGGACACTGTGGGGACAATGGGGACTCTGTGGAGACACTCTGGGGACAGGGCCACCATGGGGCTGGGACACCCTGGGGACACTTTGGGGACAATGGGGACAAGGTGGGGACACCGAGGGGACAATGGGGACACTTTGGGGACAATGGGGACACTGTGGGGACATTGTGGGGACAGGGCCACCATGGGGCTGGGACACCCTGGGGACACTTTGGGGACACGGGTGACGAGGCCACTCTGTGACAGGGGACACCTCGGGGATGGGACACCCCGGTGTCCCCACAGTGTCCCCAAATGTCCTGACACCCCTCCCTCCATGTCCCCTGCTGTCCCCGGTGTCCCCAATCCCCCCAATGTCCCCAATGTCCCCAATGTCCCAATGTCCCCAATCCCCCCAATGTCCCCAATGTCCCCAATGTCCCCAATGTCCCCAATGTCCCCCCAATGTCCCCCCAATGTCCCCAATGTCCCCTCAGTGTCCCCAATCCCCCAATGTCCCCAATGTCCCCAATGTCCCCAATGTCCCCAATGTCCCCCCAATGTCCCCAATGTCCCCCCAATGTCCCCCCAATGTCCCCCCAATGTCCCCAATGTCCCCAATGTCCCCAATGTCCCCAATGTCCCCAATGTCCCCAATCCCCCCAATGTCCCCCCAATGTCCCCAATGTCCCCAATGTCCCCAATGTCCCCCCAATGTCCCCAATGTCCCCCCAGTGTCCCCCCAATGTCCCCAATGTCCCCAATCCCCCCAATGTCCCCAATGTCCCCAATGTCCCCAATCCCCCCAATGTCCCCAATGTCCCCCAATGTCCCCAATGTCCCCAATCCCCCAATGTCCCCCAATGTCCCCAATGTCCCCAATGTCCCCAATGTCCCCAATCCCCCCAATGTCCCCAATGTCCCCCAATGTCCCCAATGTCCCCAATGTCCCCATCCCCCCAATGTCCCCAATGTCCCCCCAATGTCCCCCCAATCCCCCCAATGTCCCCAATGTCCCCAATGTCCCCAATGTCCCCCAATGTCCCCAATGTCCCCAATGTCCCCAATCCCCCCAATGTCCCCAATGTCCCCGATGTCCCCAATCCCCCCAATGTCCCCAATGTCCCCAGTGTCCCCAATGTCCCCAATGTCCCCAATGTCCCCAATCCCCCCAATGTCCCCAATGTCCCCAATCCCCCCCAATGTCCCCAATGTCCCCAATGTCCCCAATGTCCCCCCAATGTCCCCAATGTCCCAATCCCCCCAATCCCCCCAATGTCCCCCAATGTCCCCAATGTCCCCCCAGTGTCCCCAATGTCCCCAATCCCCCCAATGTCCCCAATGTCCCCAATGTCCCCAATGTCCCCAATGTCCCCAATCCCCCCAATGTCCCCAATGTCCCCAATGTCCCCAATGTCCCCAATCCCCCCAATCCCCCCAATGTCCCCAATGTCCCCCCAATCCCCCAATGTCCCCAATGTCCCCCCAATCCCCCCAATGTCCCAATGTCCCCAATGTCCCCAGTGCCACCATGTCCCCATCCCCCCAATGTCCCCCCAATGTCCCCAATGTCCCCAATGTCCCCAATGTCCCAATGTCCCCTCTCTGTCCCCAATGTCCCCAATCCCCCCAATGTCCCCAATGTCCCCAATGTCCCCTCTCTGTCCCCCCAATGTCCCCAATGTCCCCCCACTGTCCCCCCAATGTCCCCAATCCCCCCAATGTCCCCAATGTCCCCAATGTCCCCCCAATGTCCCCCCAATGTCCCCAATGTCCCCCCAATGTCCCCCAATGTCCCCAATGTCCCCAATGTCCCCAATGTCCCCCAATGTCCCCAATGTCCCCCCAATGTCCCCAATGTCCCCCAATGTCCCCAATGTCCCCAATCCCCCAATGTCCCCCAATGTCCCCAATGTCCCCCAATGTCCCCAATGTCCCCAATCCCCCAATGTCCCCCCAATGTCCCCAATGCCCCCAATGTCCCAATGTCCCCAATGTCCCTCTCTGTCCCCAGTGCCACCATGCCTGTCCTCCCGCTGTCCCTGCTCTTGGTCCCCACGCGTGTCCTGCTGTCCCTGCGGGCGCTGCTGGCGCGGGTGGCGCTGGCGGTGGCCGCGGTGGCCTCGGGGGTGGCATTTGTCCTCTGGGCGGTGGCGCTGCTGCTGCGCCGCGGGCCCCGCGTCACCTTTGGGTGCCACCGGCGGGAGGTGGCCCCGGCCGGGCTGGCGGATGGGACCTTCGGGGAGCACCGAGAGCTGCGGCTGCGGGTCCGGTTTGGGGGGTCCTGGGAGGGTTTTGGGGGTTCTGGGGGGGATTTGGGGGGGTTTGCGGGGTCCTGGAGGGGTTTTTGGGGGGTCCTGGGGGGGTTTGGGGAAGGGTTTGGAGGGGTTTGGGGGATCCTGGGGGAGTTTTGGGGGGTCCTGGGTGTCTATGGGAGGTTTTGGGGGGTCTTGGGGGAATCCTGGGGGGGTTTGGGGGGTCCTTGGGGGGTCCTGGGGGGTTTGGAGGAGATTTTGGGGTTATTTGGGGGGTTTATGGGACGTTTTGGGGGGTCCTGGGGGGATTTGGGGGGGTTTGGGGAAGGGTTTGGAGGGGTTTTGGGGGGTCCTGGGGGAGTTTGGGGGGTCCTGGGGGCGTTTTGGGAGGTTCTGGGAGGGTTTATGGGACGTTTTGGGGGGTCCTGGGGGGGTTTGGGGGTCCTGGGGGGGTTTGGGGGGTCCTGGGGGGGTTTGGGGGTCCTGGGGGGTTGGGGGAGGGTTTCGAGGGTCCTAGGGGGGGTGTAAGAGCGGTTTTGGGGGGATTTTGGGGGGTCCTGGGGGGGTTTGGGGGTCCTGGGGGGGGGTTTGGGGGTCCTGAGGGGGTTTGGGGGGATCCTTGGGGGGGTTTTGGGGGTCCCGGGGGGGTTTGGGGGAGGTTTGGGGGGTCCTAGGTGGGTTTGGGGGGTCCTGAGGGGGTTTTGGGGTGTCTTGGGGGGTTTTGGGGGATCCTGGGGCGGTTTGGGGATGTTTGGGGGAGGTTTTAGGGGGTCCTGGGGGGGGTTTGGGGGGTCCTGGGGGGGTTTGGGGAGGATTTGGGGGGTCCTAGGGGGTTTTATGGGAGGTTTTGGGGGGTCCTGGGGGGGTTTGGGGGGTCCTGGGGGGGTTTTGGGAGGTTTTGGGGGGTCCTGGATGGATTTCGGGGGGGTTTATGAGAGGTTTTGGGGGGTCCTGGGGGGGTTCTGGGGGGGATTTTGGGGGAGGTTTTGGGAGATCCTGGGAGAGTTTTAGGGGGTCCTGGGGGGGTTTGGGGGAAGTTTTGGGGAGGTTTTGGGGGGTCCTGGGGGGTTTTCGGGGGTCCTGAGGGGGTTTGGGGGGGATTTGGGGGGTCCTGGGGGGGGTTGGGGGTACTGGGGGGGTTTGGGGGGAGGTTTAAGGGGCTCCTAGGGGGGTTTTAGGGGGTCCTGGGGGGGTTTTGGGGGGTCCTGGGGGGGGTTTGGGGGTCCTGGGGGGGGGTTTGGGGGTTCTGGGGGGGTTTTGGAGGGGTTGGGGGGGGATTTGGGGGGTTTTGGGGGGTCCTGGGGGGGTTTGGGGAGGGGTTTGGGGGGTCCTGGAGGGGTTTGGGGGGTCCTGGGGGGGTTTGGGGGGATTTGGGGAGGGTTTGGGGGGTCCTGGGGGGGGTTGGGGGGTCCTGGGGGGGTTGGGGGAGATTTTGGAGTGTTTATTGGAGGTTTTAGGGGGTCCTGGGGGGGTTTGGGGGGGTCCTGGGGCGGTTTGGGGGGTCCTGAGGGGTCCTGGGGGGGTTTGGGGGAGGGTTTGGAGGGTCCTGGGGGGGGCTTGGGGGGTCCTGGGGGGGGTTTGGGGGTTCTGGGGGGGTTTGGGGGGTCCTGGGGGGAGCTTGGGGGGGATTTTGGGGTGTTTATGGGAGGTTTTGGGGGGTCCTGGGGGGGGTTTGGGGGATCCTGGGGCGGTTTGGGGGGAGTTTTGGGGGAATTTTAGGTGGTCCTGGGAGGGTTTTGGGGGCTCCTGGGGGGGTTTGGGGGGTTCTGGGGCGGTTTGGGGGGTGTTTGGGGGAGGTTTTAGGGGGTCCTGGGGGGAGTTTGGGGAGTCCTGGGGGGGGTTTTGGGGGTCCTCGGGGATCTTGGGGGGTTTTGGGGGGGATTTGGGGGGTCCTGGGGGGGTTTGGGGGACCTGGGGGGGTTTGGGGGGGATTTTGGGGTGTTTATGGGAGGTTTCAGGGGGTCCTGGGGGGGTTTTGGGGAGGGTTTACGGGGTCCTAGGTGGGTTTTGGGGGGTCCTGAGGGAGTTTGGGGGGTCCTGGAGGGGTTTGGGTGTCCCCCAATGTCCCCAATCCCCCCAGTGTCCCCAATGTCCCCAATGTCCCCAATGTCCCCCCAATGTCCCCAATGTCCCAATCCCCCCAATGTCCCCAATGTCCCCAATGTCCCCAATGTCCCCCAATGTCCCCAATCCCCCCAATGTCCCCAATGTCCCCAATGTCCCCAATGTCCCCCCAATGTCCCCAATGTCCCCAATGTCCCCAATGTCCCCAATGTCCCCCCAATGTCCCCAATGTCCCCAATGTCCCCAATGTCCCCAATGCCCCCAGTGTCCCCCCAATGTCCCCAATGTCCCCAATGTCCCCCCAATGTCCCCAATCCCCCCAATGTCCCCCATGTCCCCAATGTCCCCAATGTCCCCGATGTCCCCAATGTCCCCAATGTCCCCGATGTCCCCCCAATGTCCCCAATGTCCCCACTGTCCCCGCTGTTGTCCCCAGGGTTCGGGGCTGCGCCTCCATTACGTCACTCGGGGTCCCCCCGATGCTCCTCTGATGCTGCTGCTCCACGGCTTCCCCCAGAACTGGCAAGTGTCCCCAAATGTCCCCAGAGTGTCCCCAAAGTGTCCCCAGAGTGTCCCCAAATGTCCCCAAAGTGTCCCCAAGGTGTCCCCAAAGTGTTCCCAAGGTGTCCCCAGCGTGTCCCCAAAGTGTCCCCAAGGTGTCCCCAGAGTGTCCCCAAAGTGTGCCCAAAGTGTCCCCAAAGTGTCCCCAGAGTGTCCCCAGGGTGTTGCCACATCCCCCACCTGTCCCTGTGTCCCCAAGGTATCCCCAAAGTGTCCCCAGGTCTCCCATGGTGTCCCCAAGTGTTTCCCAGGTGTCCCCAGATGTCCTCAAGTGTCCCCAAGTGTCCCCAGGGTGTCCCCAGGTATCTCCCAGGTCTCCCATGGTGTCCCCCAGGTGTCTCCAAATGTCCTCAAGTGTCCCCCAAGATCTCCCCAAGTGTCCCCATGTCCCCAAGGTGTCCCCAAGGTATCCCCAGGGTGTCCCCACGCCCCCCCCCCACCCCATCCCCACGGTGCCAGCCGTGTCCCCGCGATGCCACTGTGTCCCCGCTGTCCCCAGGGTGTCCCCACTGTCCCCAGGGTGTCCCCACTGTCCCCAGGGTGTCCCCAGGGTGTCGCCACATCCCCCATCAGTCCCCCAGGGTGTCCCCAAGGTGTCCCCCAAAGTGTCCCCAGGTATCTCCCAGGTCTCCCATCGTGTCCCCAGGGTGTCCCCAAGGTGTCCCCAGGGTGTCCCCACAGTGCCACCGTGTCCCCGCTGTCCCCAGGGTGTCCCCAGGCTGTCCCCACGCCCCGTCCCCACCGTGTCCCCGCTGTCCCCAGGGTGTCCCCACGATGCCACCATGTCCCCGCTGTCCCCAGGCTGTCCCCGCTGTACCCAGGGTGTCCCCGCTGTCCCCAGGGTGTCCCCACCGTGTCCCCGCTGTCCCCAGGCTGTCCCCACAGTGCCACCGTGTCCCCGCTGTCCCCAGGGTGTCCCCAGGGTGTCACCACATCCCCCACGTATCCCCCAGGGTGTCCCCAGGATGTCCCCAGGGTGTCCCCAAGTGTCCCCAAGGTATCCCCAGTGTGTCCCCAAGGTGTCCCCAGGTATCTCCCATGGTGTCCCCAGGGTGTCCCCATGTCCCCAAGATGTCCCCAGGGTGTCCCCGCTGTCCCCAGGATGTCCCCACAGTGCCACCGTGTCCCCGCTGTCCCCAGGGTGTCCCCAGGGTGTCCCCAGGCTGTCCCCACGATGCCACCGCGTCCCCGCTGTCCCCAGGGTGTCCCCAGGGTGTCCCCACGATGCCACCGTGTCCCCGCTGTCCCCAGGGTGTCCCCAGGGTGTCCCCATGATGCCACCCGTGTCCCCGCTGTCCCCAGGGTGTCCCCACAGTGCCACCGTGTCCCCGCTGTCCCCAGGGTGTCCCCGCTGTCCCCAGGATGTCCCCGCTGTCCCCAGGGTGTCCCCATGCCCCATCCCCGCAGTGCCACTGTGTCCCCGCTGTCCCCAGGATGTCCCCGCTGTCCCCAGTGTGTCCCCAAGTGTCCCCAAGGTGTCCCCAGGGTGTCCCCAGGATGTCCTCACATCCCTCGCCTGTCCCCCAGTGTGTCCCCAAGGTGTCCCCAGGTATCTCCCATGGTGTCCCCAGGATGTCCCCACAGTGCCACTGTGTCCCCGCTGTCCCCAGGATGTCCCCACGCCCCATCCCCAGGGTGTCCCCACCATGTCCCCTCTGTCCCAGGTTCTGCTGGCGTCACCTCCTGCAGGAGTTCAGCCGCCGTTTCCGGGTGGTGGCCCTGGACCTGCGGGGCTGTGGGGACTCGGAGAAGCCACCGGGCAGGGACAGCTACCGGCTGGAGCTGCTGCTCGGGGACATCCGCGAGGCCATCGAGGCCTTGGGGACACCGGCGGGGACACGCGGCTGCGTCCTGGTGGGACACGACTGGGGAGGGCTCCTGGCCTGGGAGGTGGCATCAAGTCACCCTCAGCTGGTGGAGAAGCTGGTGGTGATGGACGCGCCCCAGAGGGGAGTGATGGCAGGTGAGGGGACATGGGGACATTGGGACATTGGGGACATTGGGGGGACATTGGGGACATTGGGGGGGATTGGGGACATTGGGGACATTGGGGACATTGGGGGGATTGGGGACATTGGGGACATTGGGGGGATTGGGGACATTGGGGACATTGGGGACATCGGGGACATCGGGGACAATGGGGACATTGGGGACATTGGGGGGATTGGGGGGATTGGGGACATTGGGGAGACATTGGGGACATTGGGGACATTGGGGACATTGGGGGGATTGGGGACATTGGGGACATCGGGGACATTGGGGACGTTGGGGGGATTGGGGGGATTGGGGACAGTGGGGGCATTGGGGACATTGGGGGGACATTGGGGACATTGGGGACATTGGGGGGATTGAGGATGTTGGGGACATTGGGGACATTGGGGACATTGGGGACATTGGGGACATTGGGGACATTGGGGGGATTGGGGACATTGGGGACATTGGGGACATTGGGGACATTGGGGACATTGGGGGGATTGGGGACATTGGGGACATTGGGGGGACAGTGGGGGGATTGGGGACATTGGGGACATTGGGGACATTGGGGACATTGGGGACATTGGGGACATTGGGGGGACATGGGGGGACATTGGGGACATTGGGGACATTGGGGACATTGGGGATGTTGGGGACATTGGGGGGACAGTGGGGGGATTGGGGACATTGGGGACATTGGGGACATTGGGGACATTGGGGGGACATGGGGGGACATTGGGGACATTGGGGGGACATTGGGGACATTGGGGACATTGGGGACACTGAGGGGACATTGGGGACACTGGGACATGGTAACAGCAATGTCCCATGTCCCTGTCCCCCCGGTGTCCCTGTCCCCATCCCTGTCCCTACAATGTCCCCACAATGTCCCCACAATGTCCCCACAATGTCCCCACCATGTCCCCACGGTGTCCCCACGGTGTCCCCACAATGTCCCCACGATGTCCCCACAGCGTTCATGGCCCGTCACCCGTCTCAGCTGCTCCGTTCCTGTTACGTTTTCCTGTTCCAGCTGCCGTGGCTGCCGGAGCTGCTCCTGTCCCTGGGGGACTTCCAGGTCACCTCTGTCCCCTCGGTGTCCCCTCTGTCCCCTCCGTCCCCTCCGTGTCCCCTCTGTCCCCTCCGTGTCCCCTCTGTCCCCTCCGTGTCCCCTCTGTCCCCTCGGTGCCATCTCCACCCCAAGAAGCTCCTCAAGAAACCCCCAAAGGGACGACGTCCAACCCCAAAGCGATGTCCCCCCCTTTGTCCCCAATTTTGGGGGTGGTGGCACCACCCCGACCTCGTGTCCCCCCCTTTGTCCCCAATTTTGGGGGTGGTGGCACCACCCAGACCTCATGTCCCCCTTTGTCCCCAATTTTGGGGGTTTGGTGTCACCCCAACCTCGTGTCCCCCCCTTTGTCCCAAATTTTGGGGGTTTGGTGTCACCCCAACCTCGTGTCCCCTCCTTTGTCCCCAATTTTGGGGGTTTGGTGTCACCCAGACCTCATGTCCCCCTCTTTGTCCCCAATTTTAGGGGTTTGGTGTCACCCAGACCTCCTGTCACCTCTTTGTCCCCAATTTTGGGGGTTTGGTGTCACCCCGACCTCGTGTCCCCCTTTGTCCCCAATTTTGGGGGTTTGGTGTCACCCCGACCACGTGTCCCCCCCTTTGTCCCCAATTTTGGGGGTGGTGGCACCACCCAGACCTCGTGTCCCCACCTCTGTCCCCAATTTTGGGGGTTTGGTGTCACCCCAACCTCGTGTCCTCCATTTTGTCATCGTTTCCCCCATTTTGTCCCAAATTTTCGAGTTCCCGACACCCCCAACCCCCATTTCACCCCAAATTTTGGTGGTTTGGCACCTCCAACCCCCATTTCACCCCAAATTTTGGTGGTCTGGCACCCCCAACCCCCATTTCACCCCAAATTTTGGGGGTTTGGCACCTCCAACCCCCATTTCATCCCAAATTTTCGAGTTCCTGACACCCCCAACTCCCATTTCCCTCATTTTCTCCCCAAATTTTGGTTTCCTGGTGTCCCCAACCCCCATTTCACCCCAAATTTTTGGGGATTTGGCACCACCCAACCCCCATTTCCCCCATTTTCTCCCCAAATTTCAGTTTCCTGGCGCCCCCAACCCCCATTTCACCCCAAATTTCACCCCAAAATGGGGGTTGGAGGTGCCAAATTTGGGTGGTTTGGCACCTCCAACCCCCATTTCACCCCAAATTTCGGTTTCCTGGCACCCCCAACCCCCATTTCACCCCAAATTTTCGACTTCCCGACAGCCCCAACTCCCATTTCCCCCATTTTCTCCCCAAATTTTGGTTTCCTGACACCCCCAACCCCAATTTCTCCCCAAATTTTTGGGAATTTTGGCACCACCCAACCCCCATTTCCCCCATTTTGTCCCAAATTTCGGTTTCCTGACACCCCCAACCCCAATTTCACCCCAAATTTTTCAGGATTTGGCACCACCCAACCCCCATTTCCCCCATTTCCCCCCAAATTTCGGTTTCCTGACACCCCCAACCCCCATTTCCCCCAAATTTTGGTGGTTTGGCACCTCCAACCCCCATTTTATCCCAAATTTTTGGGTTCCTGACACCCCCAACCCCAATTTCATCCCAAATTTTTGGGTTCCTGACACCCCCAACCCCCATTTCATCCCAAATTTTTGGGGATTTGGCACCACCCAACCCCCATTTCCCCCATTTTCTCCCCAAATTTTGGTTTCCTGACACCCCCAACCCCCATTTCCCCCAAATTTTCGAGTTCCCGACACCCCCAACTCCCATTTCCCCTATTTTCTCCCCAAATTTTGGTTTCCTGGTGCCCCCAACCCCCATTTCATCCCGAATTTTTGGGGATTTGTTACCACCCAACCCCCATTTCTCCCATTTTAGCCCAAATTTTGGGTTCCTGGCACCCCAACCCCAATTTCACCCCAAATTTCGGTTTCCTGACACCCCCAACCCCAATTTCACCCCAAATTTTTTCGGATTTGGCACCACCCAACCCCCATTTCCCCCATTTTCTCCCCAATTTTTGGGTTCCTGACACCCCCAACCCCCATTTCACCCCAAATTTTCGAGTTCCTGACACCCCCAACCCCCATTTCCCCCATTTTATCCCAAATTTTGGTTTCCTGGTGTCCCCAACCCCCATTTCACCCCAAATTTTCGAGTTCCTGACACCCCCAACCCCCATTTCCCCATTTTATCCCAAATTTTGGTTTCCTGGTGTCCCCAACCCCCATTTTATCCCAAATTTTTGGGTTCCTGACACCCCCAACCCCAATTTCATCCCAAATTTTTGGGTTCCTGACACCCCCAACCCCAATTTCACCCCGAATTTTTCGGGATTTGGCACCACCCAACCCCCATTTCCCCCATTTTAGCCCAAATTTTGGGTTTCTGACACCCCCAACCCCCATTTCACCCCAAATTTTGGTGGTTTGGCACCTCAAACTCCCATTTTATCCCAAATTTTCGAGTTCCCGATGCCCCCAACCCCCATTTCACCCCAAATTTCACCCCAAAATGGGGGTTGGAGTTGCCAAATTTGGGTGGTTTGGCACCTCCAACCCCCATTTCACCCCAGATTTCGGTTTCCTGACACCCCAACCCCAATTTCACCCCAAATTTTCGAGTTCCTGACACCCCCAACCCCCATTTCACCCCAAATTTCGGTTTCCTGACACCCCCAACCCCCATTTCATCCCGAATTTTTGGGGGTTTGGCACCACCCAACCCCCATTTCCCCCATTTCACCCCAAACTTCGGTTTCCTGACACCCCAACCCCCATTTTCTCCCCAAATTTCGGTTTCCTGACACCCCCAACCCCCATTTCACCCCAAATTTTTCAGGATTTGGCACCACCCAACCCCCATTTCCCCCATTTTCTCCCCAATTTTTGGAATTTTTCCACCCCCCACCCCCCATTTCCCCCATTTTCTCCCAAATTTTGGGAATTTTCCCACCCCCCACCCCCCGTTTCGCCCCGGATTTTTTGGGGTTCCATTTTGGTGACCCCACAGTTGGTGAGAACGTTCCTGACCAGCGTCTGGACGGGGATCCAGGACCCGGCGCGGCGCCTGTCGGAGCAGGAGATCGACTCGTACCTCTACAGCCTCTCCCAGCCCGGGGGGCTCAGCCCCCCCATCCACTTCTACCGGAACCTCTTCCGGTGCGTCGGGCACCCTTGGGTGCTGGGACCCCATTGGGTGCTCCTGCTGTGGGGTTGGGTGCTCCTGGTTGGGGTTTGGGTGATCCCAGTTGGGTTTGGGACGTTCCCAGTTGGGTTTGGGACGTTCCCAGTTGGGTTTGGGACGTTCCCAGTTGGGTTTGGGACATTCCCAGTTGGGTTTGGGTGATCCCAGTTGGGTTTGGGTGATCCCAGTTGGGTTTGGGTGATCCCAGTTGGGTTTGGGACGTTCCCAGTTGGGTTTGGGACGTTCCCAGTTGGGTTTGGGTGATCCCAGTTGGGTTTGGGACGTTCCCAGTTGGGTTTGGGACGTTCCCAGTTGGGTTTGGGTGATCCCAGTTGGGTTTGGGACGTTCCCAGTTGGGTTTGGGACGTTCCCAGTTGGGTTTGGGACGTTCCCAGTTGGGTTTGGGACGTTCCCAGTTGGGTTTGGGACGTTCCCAGTTGGGTTTGGGACGTTCCCAGTTGGGTTTGGGTGATCCCAGTTGGGTTTGGGACGTCCCCAGTTGGGTTTGGGACGTTCCCAGTTGGGTTTGGGTGATCCCAGTTGGGTTTGGGTGATCCCAGTTGGGTTTGGGACGTTCCCAGTTGGGTTTGGGACGTTCCCAGTTGGGTTTGGGACGTTCCCAGTTGGGTTTGGGTGATCCCAGTTGGGTTTGGGTGATCCCAGTTGGGTTTGGGACGTTCCCAGTTGGGTTTGGGACGTTCCCAGTTGGGTTTGGGACGTTCCCAGTTGGGTTTGGGACGTTCCCAGTTGGGTTTGGGTGATCCCAGTTGGGTTTGGGTGATCCCAGTTGGGTTTGGGTGATCCCAGTTGGGTTTGGGACGTTCCCAGTTGGGTTTGGGACGTTCCCAGTTGGGTTTGGGACGTTCCCAGTTGGGTTTGGGACATTCCCAGTTGGGTTTGGGACGTTCCCAGTTGGGTTTGGGTGATCCCAGTTGGGTTTGGGACATTCCCAGTTGGGTTTGGGACGTTCCCAGTTGGGTTTGGGTGATCCCAGTTGGGTTTGGGACGTTCCCAGTTGGGTTTGGGTGATCCCAGTTGGGTTTGGGTGATCCCAGTTGGGTTTGGGGGATCCCAGTTGGGTTTGGGTGATCCCAGTTGGGTTTGGGACGTTCCCAGTTGGGTTTGGGACGTTCCCAGTTGGGTTTGGGTGATCCCAGTTGGGTTTGGGACGTTCCCAGTTGGGTTTGGGACGTTCCCAGTTGGGTTTGGGACGTTCCCAGTTGGGTTTGGGAGGTTCCCAGTTGGGTTTGGGACGTTCCCAGTTGGGTTTGGGACGTTCCCAGTTGGGTTTGGGACGTTCCCAGTTGGGTTTGGGACGTTCCCAGTTGGGTTTGGGTGATCCCAGTTGGGTTTGGGACGTTCCCAGTTGGGTTTGGGACGTTCCCAGTTGGGTTTGGGACGTTCCCAGTTGGGTTTGGGTGATCCCAGTTGGGTTTGGGACGTTCCCAGTTGGGTTTGGGTGATCCCAGTTGGGTTTGGGACGTTCCCAGTTGGGTTTGGGTGATCCCAGTTGGGTTTGGGACGTTCCCAGTTGGGTTTGGGACGTTCCCAGTTGGGTTTGGGACGTTCCCAGTTGGGTTTGGGTGATCCCAGTTGGGTTTGGGACATTCCCAGTTGGGTTTGGGACGTTCCCAGTTGGGTTTGGGTGATCCCAGTTGGGTTTGGGACGTTCCCAGTTGGGTTTGGGACGTTCCCAGTTGGGTTTGGGTGATCCCAGTTGGGTTTGGGTGATCCCAGTTGGGTTTGGGACGTTCCCAGTTGGGTTTGGGACATTCCCAGTTGGGTTTGGGACGTTCCCAGTTGGGTTTGGGACGTTCCCAGTTGGGTTTGGGACGTTCCCAGTTGGGTTTGGGTGATCCCAGTTGGGTTTGGGACGTTCCCAGTTGGGTTTGGGACGTTCCCAGTTGGGTTTGGGTGATCCCAGTTGGGTTTGGGACGTTCCCAGTTGGGTTTGGGTGATCCCAGTTGGGTTTGGGACGTTCCCAGTTGGGTTTGGGATGTTCCCAGTTGGGTTTGGGACGTTCCCAGTTGGGTTTGGGTGATCCCAGTTGGGTTTGGGACATTCCCAGTTGGGTTTGGGACATTCCCAGTTGGGTTTGGGTGATCCCAGTTGGGTTTGGGACGTTCCCAGTTGGGTTTGGGACATTCCCAGTTGGGTTTGGGTGATCCCAGTTGGGTTTGGGACGTTCCCAGTTGGGTTTGGATGATCCCAGTTGGGTTTGGGACGTTCCCAGTTGGGTTTGGGTGATCCCAGTTGGGTTTGGGTGATCCCAGTTGGGTTTGGGACGTTCCCAGTTGGGTTTGGGTGATCCCGGTTGGGTTTGGGTGATCCCAGTTGGGTTTGGGACGTTCCCAGTTGGGTTTGGGTGATCCCAGTTGGGTTTGGGACGTTCCCAGTTGGGTTTGGGTGATCCCAGTTGGGTTTGGGTGATCCCAGTTGGGTTTTGGACGTTCCCAGTTGGGTTTGGGACGTTCCCAGTTGGGTTTGGGACGTTCCCAGTTGGGTTTGGGACGTTCCCAGTTGGGTTTGGGTGATCCCAGTTGGGTTTGGGAGATCCCAGTTGGGTTTGGGACGTTCCCAGTTGGGTTTGGGTGATCCCAGTTGGGTTTGGGACGTTCCCAGTTGGGTTTGGGTGATCCCAGTTGGGTTTGGGACGTTCCCAGTTGGGTTTGGGTGATCCCAGTTGGGTTTGGGACGTTCCCAGTTGGGTTTGGGACGTTCCCAGTTGGGTTTGGGTGATCCCAGTTGGGTTTGGGACGTTCCCAGTTGGGTTTCGGACGTTCCCAGTTGGGTTTGGGACATTCCCAGTTGAGTTTAGGACGTTCCCAGTTGGGTTTGGGTGATCCCAGTTGGGTTTGGGTGATCCCAGTTGGGTTTGGGTGATCCCAGTTGGGTTTGGGACGTTCCCAGTTGGGTTTGGGACGTTCCCAGTTGGGTTTAGGACGTTCCCAGTTGGGTTTGGGTGATCCCAGTTGGGTTTGGGTGATCCCAGTTGGGTTTGGGTTGATCCCAGTTGGGTTTGGGACGTTCCCAGTTGGGTTTGGGACGTTCCCAGTTGGGTTTGGGTGATCCCAGTTGGGTTTGGGACGTTCCCAGTTGGGTTTGGGACGTTCCCAGTTGGGTTTGGGACGTTCCCAGTTGGGTTTGGGACGTTCCCAGTTGGGTTTGGGACGTTCCCAGTTGGGTTTGGGTGATCCCAGTTGGGTTTGGGTTGTCCCCAATGTCCCCAATCCCCCCAATGTCCCCAATGTCCCCAATGTCCCCAATGTCCCCAACACCCCCAATGTCCCCAATCCCCCCAATGTCCCCAATGTCCCCCCAATGTCCCCAATGTCCCCAATGTCCCCCCAATGTCCCCAATGTCCCCAATGTCCCCAATGTCCCCCCAATGTCCCCAATGTCCCCAATGTCCCCAATGTCCCCCCACTGTCCCCAATGTCCCCAATGTCCCCAATGTCCCCAATGTCCCCAATGTCCCCAATCCCCCCAATGTCCCCCCAATGTCCCCCCAATGTCCCCAATCCCCCCAATGTCCCCCCAATGTCCCCCCAATGTCCCCCCAATGTCCCCAATGTCCCCAATGTCCCCACTGTCCCCAATGTCCCCAATGTCCCCAATGTCCCCAACCCCCCCAATGTCCCCAATGTCCCCAGTGTCCCCAACCCCCCCAATGTCCCCAATGTCCCCAATGTCCCCCCAATGTCCCCAATGTCCCCAATGTCCCCAATGTCCCCAATGTCCCCCCAATGTCCCCAATGTCCCCAATGTCCCCCCAATGTCCCCAATGTCCCCAATGTCCCCAATGTCCCCCCAATCCCCCAATGTCCCCAATGTCCCAAATCCCCCCAATGTCCCCAATGTCCCCAATGTCCCCAATGTCCCCAATGTCCCCAACGCCCCCAATGTCCCCCCAATGTCCCCAATGTCCCCAATCCCCCCAATGTCCCCAATGTCCCCCCAATGCCCCCAATGTCCCCCCAATGTCCCCCCAATGTCCCCAATGTCCCCCAATGTCCCCAATGTCCCCAATCCCCCCCAATGTCCCCAATGTCCCCAATGTCCCCATTAATGTCCCCAATGTCCCCCCAGGGCCCCGCCCCCCCCCCCGCGAGCCGCCCCCTCCCCCCACGTTGCTCCTCTGGGGCTCTCGCGATGCTTTCCTGGACCCGCGCCTTGGCCCCGCCCACCTGCGCTGGCTCCGCCCCTCCGCGCGGCTCCGCCTCCTGCCCGCCGCCTCCCATTGGCTGCCCGACGAGCGGCCCCGCCTCCTGGCGCAGCTGATTGGAGAGTTCCTGGAGGGCGGGGCCGGGGAGGGGTCGTAGCCACGCCCAGGGCGGGGGAGGGGGGGGGCGGGGAGGGGTTTCAATATCTGGAATGGGGAGCGGGGTGAGGGGGGGCGGGGGGGGTGGGACCCCAACATCTGGACGGGGACCCCAACATCTGGAATGGGGACCCCAACATCTGGGTGGGGATCCCGTAGTGAGAGTGGGGGGGGACCCCAACATCTGGACGGGGACCCCAACATCTGGAACACGGACCTGGAAATTTGGGGTGGGGGTGACCCCAACATCTGGGCGGGGACCCCCAAGTCCAGGTTGGGACCCCAACATCTGGAATTGGGACCCGGAAATCTGGGGGGGTCCCCAACATCTGGGCGGGACCCCCAAGGCCAGGGTGGGCACCCCAACATCTGGAATGGGGACCCCAACATCTGGAACAGGGACCTGGAAATTTGGGGGGGGAGTGACCCCAACATCTGGGCGGGGACCCCCAAGTCCAGGGTGGGCACCCCAACATCTGGAATGGGGACTCCAACATCTGGAATGGGCACCCCAACATCTGTATGGGGACCCCAACATCTGGAATACGGACCTGGAAATCTGGAAGGGGGGGGGTGACCCCAACATCTGGGTGGGGACACCAAGTCCAGGGTGGGACCCCAACATCTGGATGGGGATCCCACAGTGAGAGTGGGGGGGGACCCCAACATCTGGGTGGGGATCCCGTAGTGAGAGTGGGGGGAAGGACTCCAACATCTGTATGGGGACCCCAACATCTGGAATGGGGACCCGGAAATCTGGGGGGGGACCCCAACATCTGGGCGGGACCCCCAAGGGCAGGGTGGGCACCCCAACATCTGGAATGGGCACCTCAACATCTGGAATGGGTCCCCAACATCTGGAACCGGGACCTGGAAATTTGGGGGGGGGAGTGACCCCAACATCTGGGTGGGGACCGCCAAGGGCAGGGTGGGCACCCCAACATCTGGAATTGGGACCCGGAAATCTGGGGGGGACCCCAACATCTGGGATGGGGATCCCGCAGTGAGAGTGGGGGGGACCCCAACATCTGGACGGGGACCCCAACATCTGGGCGGGACCCCCAAGGCCAGGGTGGGACCCCAACATCTGGAACGGGGACCCCAACATCTGGAACACGGACCTGGAAATCTGGTGGGGGGGGGTTGTGGGGGGTGACCCCCAACATCTGGAACGGGGAACTTCGAGATCCAGAGGAGGACCCCCAACATCTGGATTGGGACAGGTCGTCCCCCCCCCCCCCAAAACATCTGTCGGGCGGGGCCGTCCCCCCAAATCAATAAAATTCGGGTGTCGCCAAAAAAGGGGGGGAGGGGCTTTTTTTTTTTGGGGTGCGGGGTGGGGGATGGGTGAAAATTCGGGGTGGGGGATGGGCGGGAATTTGGGGTGGGGGGTGGGGGAGGGGTGAAAATTGGGGGTGGGGGGTGGGGGATGGGCGGGAATTTGGGGTGGGGTGGGGGATGGGTGGGAATTTGGGGTGGGGGATGGGTGAGAATTTGGGGTGCGGGGTGGGGGATGGGTGAGAATTTGGGGTGGGGGATGGGTGAAAATTCGGGGTGGGGGGTGGGGGATGGGCGGGAATTTGGGGTGGGGGTGGGTGAAAATTCGGGGTGGGGGTGGGGGATGGGCGGGAATTTGGGGTGCGGGGTGGGGGATGGGCGGGAATTTGGGGTGCGGGGTGGGGGATGGGCGGGAATTTGGGGTGGGGGGTGGGGGATGGGCGGGAATTCGGGGTGGGGGATGGGCGGGAATTCGGGGTGGGGGGTGGGGGATGGGTGAAAATTGGGGGTGGGGGGTGGGGGATGGGCGGGAATTTGGGGTGGGGGATGGGTGAAAATTCGGGGTGCGGGGTGGGGGATGGGTGAAAATTCGGGGTGGGGGGTGGGGGATGGGCGGGAATTTGGGGTGGGGGGGTGGGGGATGGGCGGGAATTTGGGGTGCGGGGTGGGGGATGGGTGAAAATTTGGGGTGTGGGGTGGGGGATGGGCGGGAATTTGGGGTGGGGGGTGGGGGATGGGTGAAAATTCGGGGTGGGGGGTGGGGGATGGGCGGGAAATTGGGGTGGGGTGGGGGATGGGCGGGAATTTGGGGTGGGGTGGGGGATGGGCGGGAATTTGGGGTGGGGTGGGGGATGGGTGAAAATTCGGGGTGCGGGGTGGGGGATGGGCGGGAATTTGGGGTGGGGTGGGGGATGGGCGAGAATTGGGGTGGGGGGTGGGGGATGGGTGAGAATTTGGGGTGCGGGGTGGGGGATGGGTGAGAATTTGGGGTGCGGGGTGGGGGATGGGTGAAAATTCGGGGTGTGGGATGGGGGATGGGTGAGAATTGGGGTGGGGTGGGGGAGGGGCGCGGGGATTTTTGGGTGCCTCCCCTCCCCTCCCCCACCCCGGACCCGTTTTAAGCCTCTTAAGGGGCCCCGCGGCGGCCGCGGATTAACGGGGGGGGGAGGGAGGGGGGAGGGGAAGGTGGGGGAGGGGCGAGGGGGGACCCCTCCCCCACCCCTCCCCCACCCCTCCCCCACCCCTGCCCAGCTGTGCCCGCCCCGCCCCTCCCCCACTCCCAGTTTAACCAGTCCGACCGGCCGGACCGGACTGGGGGGAGGGGCAAACCCCGCCCGCCCCTCCCCCACCCCCGTGTCCCGCGGGGTGGCACCTGCCGAGGTCCCCAAATGCCACCGGCGGTGGCACCAAACCCCTTTGGTGTCCCCAAATCGCCCCTCGTGTCCCTTTTGTGTCCCCCTCGTGTCCCCAAGTCCCCTCCGTGTCCCCAAATCCTCTCCAGGTCCTTTCCTGTGTCCCCAAATGTCCCTTTTGTGTCCCCAAATCCCCCTGGTGTCCCCTCAATGTCCCCAAATCCCCTCCATGTCCCTTCCTGTGTCCCCTCCGTGTCCGTTTTGTGTCCCCAAATCCCCTCTGTGTCCCCTCCGTGTCCCTTTTGTGTCCCCAAGTCCCCTCCGTGTCCCCAAATTCTCTCCAGGTCCTCTCCTGTGTCCCCAAATGTCCCCCGGTGTCCCCTCCGTGTCCCCTTTGTGTCCCCAAATCCCCTCTGTGTCTCCTCCGTGTCCCTCTCGTGTCCCCAAATCCCCTCCACGTCCCTTCCTGTGTCCCCTCCGTGTCCCTCTCGTGTCCCCAAGTCCCCTTCATGTCCCCTCAATGTCCCCAGGTCCCCTCCATGTCCCTTCCTGTGTCCTCTCAGTGTCCCCATCCCTGTCCCCTCCATGTCCCCATCCCTGTCCCTGTCTCCGTCGCTGCCATGTCCCTCTGTCCCCTCCCTTGTCCCCATCCTTTGTCCCCATCCCCGTCCCTGTCCCCGCCGTGTCCCTGTCCCCATCCCCGTCCCCTCCATGTCCCCGTGTCTGTCCCCTCCATGTCCCTGTGTCTGTCCCTTGTCCCCCCTCCCTGTCCCCGTCCCCATCCCTGTCCCTTGTCCCCATCCCCATCCCCGTCCCTGTCCCTTCTCCCCCATCCCTGTCCCCTCCATGTCACTGTGTCCCCCTCAGTGTCCCCTCCATGTCCCTGTCCCCATCCCTGTCCCCTCCATGTCCCCCCCCCGTGTCCCCCTGTCCCCGTCCCTGTCCCTTGTCCCCATCCCCGTCCCTGTCCCCATCCCTGTCCCTGTCCCTGTCCCCGTCCCTGTCATGTCCCCATTTCTGTCCCTGTCCCCTCAGTGTCCCCATTCCTGTCCCCTCCTTTGTCCCTGTCTCCGTCGCTGCCATGTCCCTCTGTCCCCTCCCTTGTCCCCATCCTTTGTCCCCATCCCTGTCCCTGTCCCTTGTCCCTTGTCCCCATCCCCGTCCCTGTCCCCTCCATGTCCCCGTGTCTGTCCCCTCCGTGTCCCCCCCCGTGTCCCCTCCGTGTCCTGTGTCCCCGTGTCTGTCCCCTCCATGTCCCTGTCCCTGTCCCCCCCCCGTGTCCCTGTCCCGTGTCTGTCCCCGCCGTTGCCATGGCCGCGACGGAAAATAGGACACGGGGAGGGGCCGGGGACACCGGACACGGACACGGGGACACGGGGACACCGGACACGGGGACACCGGACACGGGGACATGGGGACACCGGACACGGACACGGGGACACGGGGACATGGGGACACCAGACACGGACACGGGGACATGGGGACACCGGACACGGGGACACCGGACACGGACACGGGGACATGGGGACACCGGGGACACCGGACACGGGGAGGGGCCGGGGACACCGGACACGGACACGGGGACTTGGGGACACGGGGACACGGAGACATGGGGACATGGGGACATGGGGACATGGGGACATGGGGACATGGGGACACCGGACACGGGGACATGGGGACACGGGGACATGGGGACATGGGGACATGGGGACATGGGGACATGGGGACACCGGACACGGACACGGGGACACCGGACACGGACACCGGACACGGGGACATGGGGACACCGGACACGGGGACATGGGGACACCGGACACGGGGACATGGGGACACGGGGACACCGTGCTCCCAGTCCCCCCAGTATTCCCAGTACATTCCCAGTCCATTCCCAGTATTCCCAGTATATTCCCAGTACATTCCCAGTACATTCCCAGTACATTCCCAGTACATTCCCGGTACATTCCCAGTACATTCCCAGTCCATTCCCAGTCCATTCCCAGTATCCCCAGTACATTCCCAGTATATCCCCAGTATATTCCCAGTACATTCCCAGTACATTCCCAGTACATTCCCAGTACATTCCCGGTACATTCCCAGTACATTCCCAGTACATTCCCAGTACATTCCCAGTACATTCCCGGTACATTCCCGGTACATTCCCAGTATATCCCCAGTATATTCCCAGTACATTCCCAGTATATTCCCAGTACATTCCCAGTACATTCCCGGTACATTCCCAGTACATTCCCAGTACATTCCCAGTATATTCCCAGTACATTCCCGGTACATTCCCGGTACATTCCCAGTATATCCCCAGTATATTCCCAGTACATTCCCAGTACATTCCCAGTACATTCCCAGTACATTCCCAGTACATTCCCGGTACATTCCCAGTACATTCCCAGTACATTCCCGGTACATTCCCAGTACATTCCCAGTCCATTCCCAGTCCATTCCCAGTATTCCCAGTCCATTCCCAGTCCATTCCCAGTCCATTCCCAGTATTCCCAGTATTCCCAGTCCATTCCCAGTCCATTCCCGGCATTCCCGGCCCCGCCCCTTTTCCCGCGCGCCGCAGGAGGGGGCGTGTCCCTCTCCCACATCACGTGACCGCAGGTGCGCCCCGCCCCCTTTTCCCCCTCCCCGCACCTGGAGCGGCGCGCGCCGCGCCCGGAACCGCCCGGAACCGGCCGGAACCGCCCGAACCCCTCACGGAACCACCCGAACCCCTCACGGAACCGCCCGAACCCCTCACGGAACCGCCCGGAACCGGCCGAACCCACCCGAACCCCTCACGAAACCCTTCGGAGCCACCCGAACCCCTCACGAAACCTCTGAGGAGGCCGAACCCACACGAAGCTTCCCTGAGGCGGCCGAACCCACCCGAAGAGGAGCCGAGACCACCCGAAGCTTTTCCGAACCCACCCGGAGCTTCTCTGAGGCGACCGAACCCACTCGAGGCTTTTCTGAGGAGACCGAACCCACCCGGAGCGGCCGAACCCACCCGAACCCCTCACGAAACCTTTCCGGAGCCACCCGAAGATTTTCTGAGGCGGCCGAACCCACCCGAAGCTTTTCTGAGGGGGCCGAACCCACCCGGAGCTTTTCCGAACCCATCCGAGCCTTTTCTGAGGGGGCCGAACCCACCCGAAGCTTTTCTGAGGCGGCCGAACCCACCCGAAGAGGAGCCGAGACCACCCGAAGCCTCCGAACCCACCCGAGGCCGCTCCGAGCCCACCCGAACCCACACGAAGCGGCCGAACCCACACGAATCCTCCTCCAGGCGGCCGAACCCACCCGAAGAGGAGCCGAGACCACCCGAAGCCGCTCCGAGCCCACCCGAATCCTCTCCGAGCCCACCCGAATCCTCTCTGAACCCACCCGGAGCTTCTCTGAGGCGGCCGAACCCACACGAACCCTCTCCGAAGCCGCTCCGAACCCTCTCCGAGCCCACCCGGAGCCGCTCCGAACCCACCCGGAGCCTCTCCGAGCCCACCCGAGCCCACCCGAAGCCGCTCGGAGCCCACCCGGAGCCCTGCGGAGCCCACCCGGAGCCGCTCGGAGCCCACCCGAACCTTCTCCGAGCCCACCCGAAGCCTCTCCGAGCCCACCCGAAGGCGCTCCGAACCCACCCGGAGCTTCTCTGAGGCGACCGAACCCACCCGAGGCCGCTCCGAACCCACCCGAGGCCTCTCCGAGCCCACCCGAAGAGGAGCCGAGACCACCCGAAGCCTCCGAACCCACCCGAGGCCGCTCCGAACCCTCTCCGAGCCCACCCGGAGCCGCTCCGAGCCCACCCGAATCCTCTCCGAGCCCACCCGAATCCTCTCCGAGCCCACCCGGAGCCCTTCGGAGCCCACCCGGAGCCTCTCGAAGCCCACCCGAAGCTTCTCTGAGGGGGCCGAACCCACCCGAAGAGGAGCCGAGACCACCCGAAGCCTCCGAACCCACCCGGAGCCTCTCCGAGCCCACCCGAATCCTCTCCGAAGCCGCTCGGAGCCCACCCGAAGCCCTTCGGAGCCCACCCGGATCCTTCCGAGCCCACCCGAAGCCCTTCGGAGCCCACCCGAATCCTCTCCGAGCCCACCCGAGCCCACCCGAAAGTTTCCGAGCCCACCCGGCCCCGGCCCCGGTGGCCCCGGTGGCGCTCCGAGCCCACCCGAAGCTT
The DNA here is from genome assembly GCF_003957565.2 of Taeniopygia guttata. Taxonomy (NCBI): domain Eukaryota; kingdom Metazoa; phylum Chordata; class Aves; order Passeriformes; family Estrildidae; genus Taeniopygia; species Taeniopygia guttata. The sequence goes on from NC_044243.2 coordinate 974,115, forward strand.
CTCTGAGGCGGCCGAACCCACCCGAAGAGGAGCCGAGACCACCCGAAGCCTCCGAACCCACCCGAATCCTCTCCGAATCCTCTCCGAGCCCACCCGGAGCCTCTCCGAGCCCACCCGGAGCCGCTCCGAGCCCACCCGAACCTTCTCCGAACCCACCCGGAGCCGCTCGGAGCCCACCCGGAGCCCACCCGAAGCCGCTCCGAACCCACCCGAATCCTCTCCGAACCCTCTCCGAGCCCACCCGAGGCCGCTCCGAAGCCGCTCCGAACCCACCCGAGCCCACCCGGCCCCGGCCCCGGTGGCCGCGGTGGCCCCGGTGGCTCCGCCGGCGGCGGCCCCGGGATGGTGGCGGCTCCTCCCGCCGCCGCCGCCGCCATGCGCCGCGGGTTCCTGGTGCCCGAGATCCGCCCGCTCGATCAGTACGACGGGGCCCGGGCCCGCAGCGCCGCCAGCCTGGCCTGGGCCATCGCCACCGGCTACGGCGGCGCCGGTAGGAGCGGGAGGGAACGGGGGTGGCGGGAGGGGACGGGGGTGGCGGGGAGGGGAACGGGGGGGGAACGGGAGGGGGGTTCTGCACGGGGAGGGGCGGGGAGAGGGAGGGAGGAGGGGGTTCGGTGGGACCGGAGGGGTCTCGGTGGTACCGGAGGGGTCCCGGTGGTACCGAATGGGGGATTCCGGTGCTGGGGAGTGGTCCTGGTGGTACCGGAGGGGTCCCGGTACTGAATGAGGGGACCTGGTGCAGAGTCCGGTACTGGGGAGGGGTCCCGGTGGTACCGGAGGGGGTTCCGGTTCCGAATGGGGGGGTCCCGGTACTGGGGAGGGGTCCCGGTATTGGGGAGTGGTCCCGGTGGTACCGGAGGGGTCCCGGTACCGAATGAGGGGTCTGGTGCAGAGTTCGGTACTGGGGAGGGGTCCCGGTGATACCGGGGGGGTCCCGGTGGTACCGGAGGGGTCCCGGTACCGAATGGGGGGGTTCGGTGGGACCGGAGGGGTCCCGGTGGTACCGGAGGGGTCCCGGTACTGGGGAGGGGTCCCGGTACCGAATGAGGGGTCTGATGCCCAGTCCGGTACTGGGGAGGGGCCCCGGTACTGGGGAGGGGTCCCGGTAGTACCGGAGGGGTCCCGGTGGTACCGGAGGGGTCCCGGTGGTACCGGAGGGGTCTCGGTACCTAATGCAGGGTCTGGTGCCGAGCTCGGTACTGGGGAGGGGTCCCGGTACTGGGGAGTGGTCCCGGTGGTACCGGAGGGGTCCCGGTGATACCGGAGGGGTCCCGGTGATACCGGAGGGGTCCCGGTACCGAATGCAGGGTCTGGTGCAGAGTCCGGTACTGGGGAGGGGTCCCGGTATTGGGGAGGGGTCCCGGTAGTACCGAATGGGGGGTTCCGGTTCCGAATGGGGGGTCCCGGTACTGGGGAGGGGTCCCGGTGGTACCGAATGGGGGGTTCCGGTGCTGGGGAGGGGTCCCGGTACCGAATGAGGGGTCTGGTGCAGAGTTCGGTATTGGGGAGGGGTCCCGGTACTGGGGAGTGGTCCTGGTGGTACCGGAGGGGTCCCGGTGGTACCGGAGGGGTCCCGGTACCGAATGCAGAGGTCTGGTGCAGAGTCCGGTATTGGGGAGGGGTCCCGGTGGTACCGGAGGGGTCCCGGTGGTACCGGAGGGGTCCCGGTACCGAATGAGGGGAGCTGGTGCCGAGTCCGGTACTGGGGAGGGGTCCCGGCACTGGGGAGGGGTCCCGGTGGTACCGGAGTGGTCCCGGTGGTACCGGAGGGGTCCCGGTACCGAATGCAGGGTCTGGTGCAGAGTCCGGTGCTGGGGAGGGGTCCCGGTGATACCGGAGGGGTCCCGGTTCTGGGGAGGGGTCCCGGTGGTACCGGAGGGGTCCCGGTGGTACCGGAGGGGTCCCGGTGGTACCGAATGAGGGGTCTGGTGCCGAGCTCGGTATTGGGGAGGGGTCCCGGTAGTACCGAATGCGGGGTCCCGGTACTGGGGAGGGGTCCCGGTACCGAATGAGGGGAGCTGGTGCCGAGTCCGGTACTGGGGAGGGGTCCCGGTGGTACCGAATGGGGGTCCCGGTAGTGGGGAGTGGTCCCGGTAGTACCGGAGGGGTCCCGGTACTGGGGAGGGGTCCCGGTAGTGGGGAGTGGTCCCGGTGGTACCGGAGGGGTCCCGGTGGTCCCATGGGTGCCCCGGTACCGTGGGGGGGTTCCGGTACCGTGGGGGGGTTCCGGTACCGTGGGGGGGTCCCGGTACTGGGGAGAGGTCCCGGTACCGTGGGGGGGTCCCGGTGGTCCCATGGGTGCCACGGTACCGTGGGGGGGGTCCCGGTACCGAATGGGGGGTCCCGGTACCGTGGGGGGGTTCCCCAATCCCGGGATTTCCCCCCCTCCCCCCCCTCGGGCGCTTTTGTTGCAGTTTGGGGGGGGGCCGTGACGTCACGCCGTGACGTCACAGGGCGGGGACCCCCCTCGTTAGGCCCCGCCCCCTGCGGCGCTGGGGGGGGGGAGGGGTCGCCCACCCCCCATGGGAATTTTGGGCATTTTTGGGACCCCCCAGGTGAATTTTGGGTATTTTTGGGACCCCCCCCAGGTGAATTTTGGGGTATTTTTGGGAGCCCCCAGGTGAATTTTGGGTATTTTTTGGGGACCCCCATGTGAATTTTGGGACCCCCCAGGTGAATTTTGGGACCCCTCAGGTGAATTTTGGGTGTTTTTGGGACCCCCCATGTGAATTTTGGGACCCCCCATTTGAATTTTGGGGTTTTTTGGGACCCCCCCAGGTGAATTTTGGGTTATTTTGAGACCCCCCATGTAAATTTTGGGCATTTTTGGGCCCCCTCAGGTGAATTTTGGGGCCCCTCAGGTGAATTTTGGGACCCCCCAGGTGAATTTTGGGTATTTTTGGGACCCCCCCATGTGAATTTTGGGGTTTTTTGGGACCCCCCAGGTGAATTTTGGGCATTTTTGGGACCCCCCAGGTGAATTTTGGGCATTTTTGGGACTCCCCAGGTGAATTTTGGGTATTTTTGGGGCCCCTCAGGTGAATTTTGGGTATTTTTGGGACCCCTCAGGTGAATTTTGGGTATTTTTGGGGCCCCCTCAGGTGAATTTTGGGTATTTTTGGGACCCCTCAAGTGAATTTTGGGGTTTTTTGGGGACCCCTCAGGTGTTTTTGGGGCCCCCTCAGGTGAATTTTGGGTATTTTTGGGGCCCCTCAGGTGAATTTTGGGTATTTTTGGGACCCCTCAGGTGAATTTTGGGACCCCTCAGGTGAATTTTGGGTATTTTTGGGGCCCCTCAGGTGAATTTTGGGCATTTTTGGGGCCCCTCAGGTGAATTTTGGGCATTTTTGGGGCCCCTCAGGTGAATTTTGGGTATTTTTGGGACCCCCCAGCTGAATTTTGGGTATTTTTGGGACCCCCCATGTGAATTTTGGGTATTTTTGGGGACCCCTCAGGTGTTTTTGGGGACCCCCCCCAGGTGAATTTTGGGTTTTTTGGGACCCCTCAGGTGAATTTTGGGTATTTTTGGGACCCCTCAGGTGAATTTTGGGTATTTTTGGGACCCCCCAGCTGAATTTTGGGTATTTTTGGGACCCCCCATGTGAATTTTGGGTATTTTTGGGACCCCTCAGGTGAATTTTGGGTATTTTTCGGACCCGTCAGGTGAATTTTGGGTATTTTGGGCCCCCTCAGGTGAATTTTGGGGTTTTTTGGGACCCCCCATGTGAATTTTGGGACCCCTCAGGTGAATTTTGGGTATTTTTGGGACCCCTCAGGTGAATTTTGGGCATTTTTGGGACCCCCCCATGTGAATTTTGGGTATTTTTGGGACCCCCCAGGTGAATTTTGGGTATTTTTGGGACCCCTCAGGTGAATTTTGAGTATTTTGGGACCCCTCAGGTGAATTTTGGGGTTTTTTGGGACCCCCATGTGAATTTTGGGACCCCTCAGGTGAATTTTGGGTTATTTTGGGACCCCTCAGGTGAATTTGGGGACCCCAAAGGTGAATTTCGAGTATTTTGGGACCCCTCAGGTGAATTTTGGGTATTTTTGGGTCCCATGGGTGCCATGGACAGGTGAGGGTCCCATGGGTGCCCTGGACATTTTTAACCCATTTTTAACCCATTTTAACCCTTTATTTTCCATTGTTTAACCCAAATTTCCACTTTTTACTCTTTTCCCCAACTTTAACCCAATTTTAACCCTTTCTTTCCCATTTAACCATTTCTTTCCCATTTTAACCCTTTATTTCCCATTTTAACCCTTTATTGCCTTGTTTTTAACTCTTTCTTTCCCATTTTCACCCATTTTTTACCCGTTTTAACCCGTTCTTTCCCATTTCTTTCCCATTTACTTTTTCCCAACTTTAATCCATTTTTAACTTTTTATTCCCCATTTTAATCCTTTATTTCCAGTTTTAACCCCTTATTTCCCATTTTTAACCATTTATTTCTCATTTTAACTCTTCCTTTCCCATTTCTTTCCCATATTAACCCTTTATTTCCCATTTTAACCCCTTCTTTCCCATTCCCCCCCCCCAAACCCCCCATTTTTCCCCAAATTCCCCATTTTTCACCCCAAACCCCCATTTCTCCCGCAGCCAACGTCCCCGAGGAGCTGCGGGACCCCTTTTACACGGACCCCTCCTTAACCCTTTCTTTCCCATTTTAACCCTTTATTTCCATTTTAACCCTTTCTTTTCCCCACTTTTTCCATTTTTAACCAAAATTTCCACTTTTTACTCTTTTCCCCATCTTTAACCCATTTTAACCCTTAATTCCCTTTTTAACCCTTTATTTCCCATTTTTAACCCTTTCTTTCCCATTTTAATCATTTATTTCCCATTTTAACCCTTTCTCTCCCATTTTTAACCCATTTTAACCCTTTCTTTCCCATTTTAACCCTTTCTTTACCATTTTTAACCCTTTATTTCCTTGTTTTTAACCCTTTATTTCCGGTTTTTAACCCTTTATTTCCCATTTTTGACCCATTTTCACCCGTTCCTTTCCTATTCTTTCCCATTTACTTTTTCCCAACTTTAACCCATTTTTAACTCTTTCTTTCCCATTTTAACCCATTTTAACCCTTTCTTTCCCATTTTTAACCCCTTCTTTCCCCGTCTTTTTCCCCCAAATCCCTATTTTCCCCCCCAAAATCCCCATTTTCCCCATTTTTTCCCCATTTTTCACCCCAAACCCCCATTTTTCCCCCCAGCCAACGTCCCCGAGGAGCTGCGGGACCCCTTTTACACGGACCAGTACTCCCAGGAGCACCTGAAGCCGCCGGTGGAGCGCCTCCTGCTGGCCGCCGACATCTACTGCAGGGCGTGGCGCCACGCCCTGGCCACGCCCCTCCAGGCCACGCCCCCTCAGGCCACGCCCATTCAGGCCACGCCCCCTCAGGCCACGCCCCCTCCCCGGGATTTGGGGGCGCTGCTGGAGGCGCTGGAGGGGAGGGGGATCCCCCCGACACTTCAGGGGGTCCCGGTCAGGGCTGAGGAGCTGCAGCAGAGACCCATCAGCATGGTACTGGGGGAACTGGGCAAACTGGGCAAACTGGGAGGGACTGGGAGGGGGTTGGGGGGGACTGGGAGGGAACTGGTTTATACTGGGATGGACTGGGAAGGGATTGGGGGGCACTGGGAGGGAGTTAGGGGGATACTGGGAGCACTGGGATGGACTGGGAGGGGACTGGGAGGGACTGGGATGGACTGGGATGGACTGGGAGGGGTTGGGAGGGACTGGGAGGGACTGGGATGGACTGGGGGTAACTGGGAAGGGACTGGGGGGCACTGGGAGGGAGTTAGAGGGATACTGGGAACACTGGGATGGACTGGGAGGGGACTGGGGGGGACTGGGAGGGACTGGGATGGACTGGGAGGGACTGGGATGGACTGGGAGGGAACTGGTTTATACTGGGAGGGAACTGGGAGGGACTGGGATGGACTGGGAGGGAACTGGGAGGGGGTTAGAGGGATACTGGGAGCACTGGGAGGCGTTTGGGGGTTACTGGGAGGGAACTGGGGGGGACTGGGAGGGACTGGGAGGGAACTGGAGGGACTGGGAGGATACTGGGAGCACTGGGAGGATACTGGGAGCACTGGGAGGTTACTGGGATTTACTGGGAGCCGCTTGAGCCCCCCCCCTCATTAATCTCATTAATTCTCAGCCGCTTTAATTGGCCGTTAATTGGCTCAGGCCAATCCCATTAACCCTCCCCGCCCTGTGGCCACGCCCCCTTTTCAGTAACCACGCCCCCTCTAGTTGGCCACGCCCACTCTTGATTGGACACGCCCCTCCTGGTTGGCCACGCCCACTCCTGGTTGGCCACGCCCACTCCTCGTTGGCCACGCCCACTCAGAGGGTCCCGGAAGGGCGGGGGAGGCCCCGGGACCCCCCAAAATCCCCCAAATTCCCCCCAAAATCCCCCCAAATCCCCCCCAAATTCCCCCAAAATTCCTTGGGATTCCCCAAATTCTCCAAATCCTCCCAAAATCCCCCCCAAAAAACCCCAAATCCGCCCTAAAATCTCCCAAAATCCCCCTAAAATCTCCCAAAATCCCCCCTAAAATCTCCCCAAATCCCCCCAAAATCTCCCAAAATTCCTCCTAAAATCCCCCCAAAATCTCCCCAAAATCTCCCAAAATTCCCCCAAATCCCCCCAAAATCCCTGGGATTCCCCAAATCCCCCAAACCCTCCCAAAATCTCCCCTAAATCCCCCAAATTCACCCCAAATCCCCCCAAAATCCCCCCCCAAAATGCCTCAGGTCCCCCAAAACTCTCCTGGACCCCCAAATTTCCCCACTCCAGGACCCCAAACCCCCAAATTTTTACCAAATTTTCTCCCCAAACCTCAAGTTTTCCCTCCCCAAACCCCAAATTTCCCCCCAAACCCCAAATTTCCCTTTCAAGACCCCCAAAACCCAAATTTTGCACCAAAACCCCAAATTTTCCTCACTGAAACCCCAAATTTTCCTCACTAAAACCCAAATTTTGCCTCAAAACCCTAAATTTTCCCCTAAATTTCCCCCACAAATTCCCAAATTATCCTTCTTAAACCCAAATTTCCACAAATTTTTCCAAATTTTGCCCCAAAACCCCAAATTTTGCCCCAAAACCCCAAATTTTCCTCACTAAAACCCAAATTTTCTTCACTAAAACCCAAATTTTTCCCAAATTTTCCCCAAACCCCCAAATTTTCCCCTACATTTTCCCCGAAATTCCCAAAATTTCCCTCTTAAACCCAAATTTTCCCTCTTAAACCCAAATTTCCACGAATTTTTCCAAATTTTGCCCCAAAACCCCAAATTTTCCCCACTAAAACCCAAATTATCCCCAAATTTCGCCCCAAACCCCAAATTTTTCCCAAATTCCCCCCAAAATTTCCACCTTAAACCCCAAATTTTCCCCAAATTTGCCCAAAATCCCCAAATTTTGCCCCAAACCCCCCAAATTTTCCACAAACTCCCCCCAAAATTTCCACCTTAAACCCCAAATTTTTCCCAAATTCCCCCCAAAATTTTCCCCCTTTTTCCCCAAACCCCCAAATTTTCCCCACTCAAACCCAAATTATCCCCAAATTTTGCCCCAAAACACCATTTTTCCCAAACTCCCCCCAAAATTTCCACCTTAAACCCCAAATTTTCCCCAAACTCCCCCCAAAATTTCCCCCCTAAACCCCAAATTTTTCCCAAATTCCCCCCGAAAGTTTCCCCCCAAACCCCCAAATTTTCCCCAAAACCCCAAATTTTCGCTCTACATTTCCCTTCAAATTCCCAAATTTTCCCCAAATTTTTCCAAATTTCCCCACTAAAACCCAAATTTTCCCCAAATTTTGCCTCCAAACCCCAAATTTTCCCCTCTAAACCCCAAATTTCCCCCAAATTTCCCCCCTAAACCCCAAATTTTTCCCAAACTCCCCCCAAAATTTCCCCCTAAACCCCAAATTTTTTCCCAAATTTGCCCAAAATCCCCAAATTTCACCCCAAAACCCCCAAATTTTCTTCAAACTCCCCCCAAAATTTCCACCTTAAACCCCAAATTTTCCCCAAATTCCCCCCAAAATTTTCCCAAATTCCCCCCAAAATTTTCCCCTAAACCCCAAAATTTCCCCCAAATTTTGCCCCAAAACCCCAATTTTTCCCCAAACTCCCCCCAAAATTTCCCATCTAAACCCCAAATTTTTCCCAAATTCCCCCCAAAATTTTCCCCTAAACCCCAAATATTCCCCCAAATTTGCCCAAAATCCCCAATTTTCACCCCAAAACCCCCCCAGGGCGCCCACCTGGCGCTGATCGATTCCCTCATGACCGCCTTCGTCACCGAGGCCACCCGAAATTTGGGGTCCCCCCCCGGAGCCCCCCCGGGACCCCAAAATTGGGAACCCAAAATTTTGGCCTGGTTGGAAACGGTGAGTTTTGACTTTTTTTGGGGTTTTTTGGGGTGAAAAAAGGAAAAAAAAGTTAATTTTTGGTGGTTTTTTTGGGTTTTTTTAGGTGAATCGGAAGCTGCAGGAAAGCACCGAACAGGACACGGGGGGGACACCCCAAAATTTGGGGAACCCCCAAAATTCGGTCGGTGGTGAAACGGCGACGGCGGGAGGGAACAAGGTAAGGAAAGGGTTAAAAAAATCACAAAAAATGCACCCAAAAATTCCTGAAAATGGCTTTAAAATGGCAAAAAATAAAAAAAAAATAAAAAAAAATCCACAAAAAATTAAAAATTCCAGGAAAAATCCCAAAATATCCACAAAAATATCCCAAAAATTCCACAAAAATATCCCAATACATCCCTAAAAAAAATCACAAAAAAATCCACAAAAAATTAAAAATTCCACGAAAAATCCCAAAATATCCACAAAAATATCCTAAAAAATCAACAACAATATCCCAAAACATCCCTAAAAAAATCACAAAAAAATCCACAAAAAATTAAGATTCCAGGAAAAATCCCAAAATATCCACAAAAATATCCCAAAAAATCCCTAAAAAAAATCCACAAAAATCCACAAAAAATTAAAAATTCCAGGAAAAATCCCAAAATATCCACAAAAATATCCCAAAAAAACCCTAAAAATGTTTTAAAAATTGTAAAAAAACAAAAAAAAAACAAAAATAAACCCCAACAAAACAACAAAAAATTCACCAAAAAAAATCCAGAAAAAATCCCAAAATATCCACAAAAATATCCCAAAAAATCCACAAAAATATCCCAAAACATCCCTAAAAAAAATCAAAAAAAAATCCACAAAAAATTAACAATTCCAGGAAAAATCCCAAAATATCCACAAAAATATCCTAAAAAATGCCTAAAAAAAAATCACAAAAAAATCCACAAAAAAATCACAAAAATATCTCCAAAAATCCATAAAAATCCCTAAAAAAATCCACAAAAAAATCCCAAAAAATCCATTAAAATCCCAAAAAAATCCACAAAAAAAAAATTAGAAAAAAAAATCCCAAACAAATCCCAAAGAAATCCCCAGAAAAACACCAAAAATTCCTCAAAAATCCATTAAATTCTCCAAAAATATCCCCCAAAAATCCCAAAAATTCTCCAAAAAATCCCCCAAAATCCACCAAAAAATCCTAAAAATATCCACAAAAACTCTTTAAAAAACCCACAAAAAATCCCCCCAAAAAATCAATGAAAAATCCTAAAAAGTCCACAAAAAAACCCAAAAAATTTTCCAAAAAATTATAATAATCCGTGCAAAATTCGAAAAATAGTCCAAAAATCCCACAAAAAATCACAAAAGAATCCACAAAATTCCCAAAAAAATTCTCTGTAAAATTCCAATAAATCCACAAAAAATCCCCCAAAAATCCACTGAAAAAATCCTTAAAAATGCATGAAAAATCACCAAAAAAATCCACAAAAATTGCCAAACAATTACCGAAACTTCCCCGAAAAAAATCTTTAAAATTCCACCAAAAATCCTTAAAAAATCCACTAAAAATCCACTAAAAATCCACAAAAAATCCTAAAAAATCAACAAAAATTGCCAAAAAATTACCAGAACTTCCCCGAAAAAATCCTTAAAATTCCACAAAAAAACCTTAAAAAAAATCCACAAAAAGTCCACAAAAAATCCTAAAAAATCAACAAAAATTGCCAAAAAATTACCAGAACTTCCCCGAAAAAATCCTTAAAATTGCACAAAAAAACCTAAAAAAATCCACAAAAAACCCTAAAAAAATCCGCAAAAAAATCCTAAAAAAATAACACAAAAAATGCATGAAAAATCAGAGAAAACTGAAAAAAATCCACGAAAAATTAAAAAAAAAATCCCCAAAAATCCTAAAAAAATCACAAAAAAAAATCACAAAAAAAAATCACAAAAATCTCAAAAACATCCCCATAAAAATCACAAAAAATTGGGGAAATATTCCTTAAAAAAGCCAAAAAATCCTTTAAAAAGCACAAAAAAAACCCAAAAAAATTCTCAACAAACCTGAAAAAAAAACACAAAAAAATCACCAAAAATCCCAAAAAAATCACAAAAAACCACTAAAAAATTGGAGAAATATTCCTTAAAAATGCCCGAAAATCCTAAAAAAAATCCCAAAATATCTCAAAAAAATTCTCAACAAACCTGAAAAAAACCACAAAAAAATCACAAAAAAAATCACCAAAAAATCACAAAAAAATCACAAAAAAGTCCCCAAAAAATGCCCAAAAAATGCCCAAAAAATCCTAAAAAAATCACACAAAAAAAATCACAAAAATCTCAAAAACATCCCCAAAAAAATCACAAAAAAATTGGACAAATATTCCTTAAAAATGCCCGAAAAGCCTTTAAAAAACCACAAAAAACTCCAAAAAAAATTCTCAACAAACCTGGAAAAAAATCACAAAAAAATCACTAAAAAAATTCACAAAAAATGCCCAAAAAATCCTAAAAAAATCCTAAAAAAATCACAAAAATCTCGAAAACATCCCTAAAAAAATCACAAAAAATCGGACAAACATTCCTTAAAAATGCCCGAAAATCCTAAAAAAAAAATCCCAAAATACCTCAAAAAAATTTCTCAACAAACCTGAAAAAAACCCACAAAAAAATCACCAAAATCCCAAAGACATCCCCAAAAAAATCACAAAAAATCGGACAAATGTTCCTTAAAAATGTGAAAAAATCCTAAAAAAAACCACAAAAAACTCCAAAAAAAATTCTCAACAAACCTGAAAAAAAATCACAAAAAAATCCCCAAAAAATCCCAAAAAAAATCACCAAAAAAATCACCAAAAAATCACCAAAAAATCACAAAAAAATCACAAAAAAATCACCAAAAAATCCCAAAAAATCCCCAAAAAATCAAGAAAAAATCACCAAAAAATCACCAAAAAATCACCAAAAAATCACAAAAAATCACTAAAAAATCACCAAAAAATTTGCCCAAAATCCCAATTTTTTCCCCCCAAAATCCCGATTTCCTTTTCCCTCTGTCGCGGCTTTTGGGGTCCCCCCGGATTTTGGGGTCCCCTGACCCCCCGTCTCTCCTCAGTGTCCCACCCGCTGGTACTGGAAGTTGGTGCCCGTAAGTTTGGCCCAAAATCCTCTTTTTTCACCCCAAAAATCCCCCAAATTTCCCCAATTCCTTCCCCCGCCTGCTCCAGCCCGGCCCAAAGTTTTGGGGGGTTGAAAAATCCCCGAAAATTTGGGAGTAACGGGAAATTCCTGCTCGGATTTGGGGGTGCTGAGGGGGGAAAAATGGAAAAAATTGAAATAAATGGGAAAAAATTGGAAAAAAGGAAAAAAATGAAAAAATTTAAAAAATTCAAAAAAATTCAAAAAAATTTAAAAAAATTTAAAAATTGAAAAAATGTAAAATAATCAAGGAAAAGTAAAAAAATCGACAAAATTTTTAAAAATTCAAAAAATTCCAAAAAATTCAAAAAAATTCAAAAAAATTTAAAAATTGAAAAAATTGTAAAATAATCAAGGAAATGTAAAAAAGATCCACAAAAATTTTAAAAAAAATTTAAAAAGCAAAAAAAATTCAAAAAAAATTCAAAAAAATTCAAAAAAATTTAAAAATTCAAAAAAATGTAAAATAATCAAGAAAAAGTAAAAAAATCGACAAAAAATTTAAAAAAAAATTCAAAATAATTCAAAAAAATTAAAAAAAAATCAAAAAAAAATTTTAAAAATTAAAAAAATGGAAAATAATCAAGAAAAAGTAAAAAAATCGACAAAAATTTTTAAAAAATCAAAAAATTAAAAAAATTTTTTAAATTAAAAAAGATGTAAAATAATCAAGAAAAAGCAAAAAATCCACAAAAATTTTAAAAAATTCAAAAAATTTTAAAAAATCAAAAAAAAATTCAAAAAATTAAAAAATATGTAAAAATTAAAAAATATGTAAAATAATCAAGAAAAAGTAAAAAAATCGACAAATTTTTTAAAAAATACAAAAAATTTTAAAAAATTCCAAAAAAAATTCAAAAAAATTAAAAAAAATTTAAAAATTGAAAAAAATGTAAAATAATCAAGAAAAAGTAAAAAAAACGACAAAAAATTTTTAAAAAGTTTAGAAATTGCAGAATTGGAAAGAATTATTGTAAAAAATAAATTAAAAAGTGGAAAAAATAGCAAAAAATTAAAAAAATTTGGAAACTAAAAAAAAAAAACCTGAAAATTGGAGAAAAATCTGGTAAAGTTCAAAATAATTCTAAAAATTGAAAAAAAATTCAGAATTTGGAAGAATTTCTATAAAAAAATCCAAAAATTGAAATGAAATTTTTAGACTTTTTTTTTTAATCCTGAAAAATTCCAGAAAATTAAAAATTTAAAAAAAAAATTGGCAAAAAAATAAAAAAATTGGGAAGTTGTTAGAAAATTAAAAAAAAAAAAATTCCAAAAATGTAAAGAAATCCAAAAATAATTGGAAGAAGTTGGAAAAAATTTAAAATTTCTAAAATTGAGAAAAAGTGGAAGAAAATAAGATAGAATTGGAAAAATATGGAAAATATACTGAAAACGTTCAAAAAATTGGAAAAAAAAATTAAATTATAAAAAATTCGAGGAAATGACTCAAAATTTCAAAAAAATTTAAAAATTAAAAAAGCAAAAATATTAGAAAAAATTTTGGGATTAAAAAATCCCAAAAAAATGTGGGGAAAAAGTAAAAAAAAAAAATCAGAATATTCCACGAAAAATTTCATAACCGTTGAAAAAAATCCCAAAATAATTGAAAAAAATGGTGAAATAATTTTAAAATTTGGGAAAAAAAATTTAATTAAAATTTAATTAAAAATTTTTAATTTAAAAAAAATTTGAAAAATTGCAAAAAAATGCCAAAAATTCCTCAAAATTTTGGGGTTTTTGGCCCCCCCCAGTCCCCCCCCCCCCTTTTCCGTGTCTTGCGTCCAACCCTGGGGAGGGGCGGGGCATGCAAATGAGAGGGCGTGGCATGCAAATTAAGTGTGTTGCATGCAAATGAGGGGGCGGGGCTTGTACACCACCACCCCCCTCTTATTTTGGGGCTTTTTTTTAGGATTTTGTTGCATTTTTTTGGTATTTTTTTCACTCTCCTCCACAAATTTCAATTTTTTTTTTAATTTTTGGGTTCCCATCCTCATTTTTCGGGTTTTTTTCCTTTTCCCCCTTTAAAATCCTTTTTTTCCCCCCTTTTTTTCCTTTGTTTGTTGCATATTCCCCCCATTTCTTTCCATTTTTTCCCGATTTTTCCCCCAATTTTTCCCAATTTTTTCCAAATTTTTTCCAAATTTTCCCTTCTCCCGATTTTTAGACACCTCCTCTCCAATTTTTTGGATATTTTTTTCCTTTTTTCTCTCTTTAAACCTCTTTTTTCCCTCCTTTTATCCTCAATTTTTTCCATTTCCCCCCCCCCTTTTTTCCCCCAATTTTTCCCTTTTTTCCCAAATTTTTATCCCAATTTTTCCCAATTTTTTCCTAAAATTTTCCTTCTCCCAAATTTTAGGTTCCCCCCTCCAATTTTCAGATTTTTTTCCTTTCTTCTCTCTTTAGAACCTTTTCCCCCTCCTTTTATCCTCATTTTTTCAATTTTCAGCCTTTTTTCCCAATTTTCCTTATTTTCCCCTCATTTTCCCACTAATTTTTCCCACATTTTCCCTACCCCCCCATTTTTTTGACCGCTCTTTCCATTTTTTGGGTCTTTTTTCCTTCTTTTCCCTCTTTAAATCCATTTTCCCTCTTTTTTTTTCCCCATTTCTCCCTCAATTTTTCCCTCATTTTTCCCCAATTTTCCTCATTTTTCCCCCATTTTCCCACCGATTTTCCCCAAATTTTCCCTACCCCCCCATTTTTTGGGGCGCTCTTTCCATTTTTGGGGGTCCCCATTTCGCTCTTTCCATTTTTTGGGGTCTTTTTTCCTTCTTTTCCCTCTTTAAATCCATTTTCCCTCTTTTTTTTTCCCCATTTCTCCCTCAATTTTTCCCTCATTTTTCCCCAATTTTCCTCATTTTTCCCCCATTTTCCCACCGATTTTCCCCAAATTTTCCCTACCCCCCCATTTTTTGGGGCGCTCTTTCCATTTTTGGGGGTCCCCTTTTCATTTTTTGGCTCCCGGGGGAGGTTTTGGGGACCCCCTGACTCTGTTTTTCCCGCAGCACGCCATCGCCTTCTGTTTGAAAGAATCGGGGAATAAACCTCCGGTGGTAAGGACCCCCCCAAAAAAACCTCCAAAATTTGGGGTGGGGGCACCCCCTTTTCCCCTCCTCAGGTACCCCCAGACCCCTCCCCAAAATCCTGGACCCCCCCCCAAAAAAATCCCACCCCAAAACCCAATTTTAGGGCATTTTTAGGGTTTCTTTAGGGGGTTTTTAGTGTGGGACTCCACAAAAATTCTGCCCCCCCAAAAAAAATTTGGGGTCCCCTCCTGTGCATGCACCTGTTTGGGGGGGGGGGTGGGAGGAATTTGGGGGATTTTGGGAGATTTTGGGGTCCCGGGGGGGGATTTTGGGGTCACATTGACCTTTTTTTAAGGGTTCCCCCCCATTTTGGGAGGGTTTGGGGACCCCCTTTTTATACTTTTAGGGGGTCCCCAACCTTTCCCCGAACTGGGAGGATTTTGGGGACCCCCCGTTTATAATTTTGGGGTGTTTCCCCCAATTTGAACCTTCCCCCTTTGTTATTTTTGGGGTGATTTTGGGCAATTTTGGGGTCCCCAACCTGAGGCTGCTTTGCGGACCGCACCATTTCCATGTTTGTGGGGGGGGGTCCTTTTCTACGGGAGGTGAATTTGGGGCTATTTTAGGGGGGATCCTTCCACTTTTAAGGCGGTTTTGGGGATTTTGAAATCTCCTTTTTTTTATTTTTTGGGGGAACCCTTCCACTTTGAGGGGTTTTGAGGAGTTTTTGGGATTTTGGGGATCTCGTTAACTCCCCCCTCACGATTTTTCCCGCCAAGATTCGGTACCGGAAGGACAAAGGAGCCGCTCCGGCGCCCCCCCCATTCCCTCCCGTGAGGGGACTGCAAGATTTGGCCAGCGGGGGGGTCCTGGCGGCCGCCATCCACTTCTACTGCCCCCAATCCCTCCGCCTCGAGGGTAAGGATGGATTTTTTGGGGGAATTTTAGAAGATTTTGGGGTTTTTTGGGGTTTTTTTTGGGGGTGGGGGCCTGACGTAGGGGCGCTGTGGAGCGGTTGGACTGTACCAATCTGAAGAGGGGGGACATGGCGGGGGGGTTCCATAGGGAAATCGGGTGGTACCAAGTGGAGGGTCTCAATGGGGGGGATATTGGGGGGTCTTTGAAAGGTTTTGGGGGGATTTTGGGGGTTTTTGGAAGATTTTGGGGTTTTTCTGGGGGGTCCCATAAAGGGCGGGGGGAGCCCCCGCTAGGGGCGCTGTGGTTGGACTGTACCAATCTGAGATGGGGGGGTTCCATGGGGAGGGTCTCAATGGGGGGGACACTGGGGGGTCCATTAAGGGTTTTGGTGGGATTTGGGGAGATTTTGGGGATTTTGGGATATTTTGGGGTGTTTGGGGGGATTTTGGGAGGTTTTGGGGGGATTTTGCAGGATTCTGGGGGGTTTTGATGGGGGTTTTGGGGGGGATTTTGGGTGATTTGGGGGGGTTGGGAGATTTTGGGGTATTTTGAGGGGGGTTTAAAAGTTTTGGGGGGATTTAGGGGGTTTCTGGGGGAATTTTTTAAAGATTTTGGAGGGATTTTGGGGAAAATTTGGGACCCTCATGGGAGTATCCCAATGGGGGGATACGGGAAAATCCCATAAAGGGCCACCCCACGGATTTGGGGTTTCCAGGAGGGTTTTTTGGGGTGTAACCCCCTTTTTTTTTTTTTTTTTCCTCTGGAATTTTCTAGAAATCCGTCTCGGGGCGCCGCTGGCGCTGCCGGACCGGCTGCACAACCTGGGGCTGGTGCGCGAGTTCGGCGCGCGGCACCTGCGCACGCGCTGCCCGCTGGCCGTGGAGGACCTGCTCTACATGGCGCCCGCCCTCAAGGTGAGAAAGTGGGTTAAACTGGGAGAAAATGGGTTAATATGGGGGAAACTGGGAGAAAATGGGGGAAACTGGGATAATCTGGGAGGAACTGGGGCGAACTGGGAGAAATTTGGTGAACTGGGAGGGAATGGAGGCAATGATGGCAATGGGACAAGATGGCGGCTGCCCTGAGGGGAAAACTGTGGAGAAATTGGAGTAAACTGGGATAAACTGGGACAAAATGGGGAGAAACTGGGGGAAACTGGAGAGAAACTGGGATAATCTGGGAGGAACTGGGGCGAACTGGGAGAAATTAGGTGAACTGGGAGGGAATGGAGGCAGTGAGGGCAATGGGACAAGATGGCGGCTGCCATGAGGGGAAAACTGTGGAGAAATTGGGATAAACTGGGGTAAACTGGGATAAACTGGGACAAAATGGGGAGAAACTGGGGGAAACTGGGGAGAAACTGGGGATAAACTGGGGCAAACTGGGAGAAACTGGGAGAAATTAGGTGAACTGGGAGGGAATGGAGGCAGTGAGGGCAATGGGACAAGATGGCGGCTGCCATGAGGGGGAAACTGGGGAGAAATTGGGATAAACTGGGTTAAACTGGGGAGGAACTGTGAGAAACTGGGGGAAGCTGGGATAAACTGGGATAAAATCTTAGAAACTGGGATAAACTGAGGAAAACTGGGATAAACTGGGGGAAACTGGGAGAAACTGGGAGAAATTTGGAGAATTGGGAGGGAATGGAGGCAATGAGGGCAATGGGACAAGATGGCGGCTGCCCTGAGGGAGGGAATTGGGAGAAACTGGGAGAAACTGGGTTAAACTGGGGGAAACTGGGTTAAACTGGGAGAAACTGGGGGAAACTGGGATAATCTGGGAGGAACTGGGGCGAACTGGGAGAAATTTGGTGAACTGGGAGGGAATGGAGGCAATGATGGCAATGGGACAACATGGCAGCCACCCTGAGGGGGAAACTGGGGAGAAATTGGGTTAAGCTGGGGAGAAACTGGGATAAAGTGGTGGAAACTGTGAGAAACCGGGATAAACTGGAGAAACTGGTTAAACTGGGTGAACTGGGAGGGGCTGGGAGCAATGGGAGGGACTGGGAGCACTGGGGGAAATGGAGGAACATGGTGGCCTGTCCTGAGGGGGAAACCAGGATAAACTGTGAGAAAATGGGGAGAAACTGGGGCAAACTGGGGTAAACTGGGATAAAATCTTTGAAACTGGGGAGAAACTGTGGGAAACTGGGAGAAACTGGGTAAATTGGGAGAAACTGGGATAAATTTGGAGAATTGGGAGGGAATGGAGGCAATGAGGGCAATGGGAAAAGATGGCGGCCGCCCTGAGGGGGAAACTGGGGAGAAACTGGGAGAAACTGGGACAAACCGGAATAAAATCTTAGAAACTGGGGGAAACTGGGGGAAACTGGGAGAAACTGGGGGAAACTGGGATAATCTGGGATAAACTGGGGGAAACTGGGAGAAATTTGGTGAACTGTGAGGGAACAGAGGCACTGAGGGCAATGAGGGCAATGGGACAACATGGCAGCCACCCTGAGGGGGAAATTGGGGAGAAATTGGGTTAAACTGGGAAGAAACTGGGACAAACTGGGATAAAATCTTAGAAACTGGGGTAAACTGGGAGAAACTGGGGGAAACTGGGAGAAACTGGGGAAACTGAGAGAAACTGGGATAAGTTTGGTGAATTGGGAGGGAATGGAGGCAATGAGGGCAATGGGACAAGATGGCGGCCGCCCTGAGGGAGGGAATTGGGAGAAACTGGGATAAACTTGGGGAAACTGGGGAGAAACCGGGGTAAACTGGGATAAAATCTTAGAAACTGGGGGAAACTGGGATAAACTGGGGGAAACTGGGAGAAATTTGGTGAACTGTGAGGGAACAGAGGCCATGAGGGCAACGGGACAAGATGGCGGCCGCCCTGAGGGAGGGAATTGGGATAAACTGGGATAAACTGGGTTAAACTGGGAGAAACTGGGGGAAACTGGGATAATCTGGGATAAACTGGGGCAAACTGGGGGAAATTTGGTGAACTGTGAGGGAACAGAGGCCATGAGGGCAACGGGACAAGATGGCGGCCACCCTGAGGGAGGGAATTGGGGAGAAACTGGGATAAACTTGGGGAAACTGGGGAGAAACCGGGGTAAACTGGGATAAAATCTTAGAAACTGGGGATAAACTGGGATAAACTGGGGGAAACTGGGAGAAATTTGGTGAACTGTGAGGGAACAGAGGCCATGAGGGCAACGGGACAAGATGGCGGCCGCCCTGAGGGAGGGAATTGGGAGAAACTGGGAGAAACTGGGGAGAAACTGGGGAAAAACCGGGGTAAACTGGGATAAAATCTTCGAAACTGGGGATAAACTGGGATAAACTGGGGGAAACTGGGAGAAATTTGGTGAACTGTGAGGGAACAGAGGCCATGAGGGCAATGGGACAAGATGGCGGCCGCCCTGAGGGAGGGAATTGGAAGAAACTGGGATAAACTGGGGAGAAACTGGGACAAACTGGGATAATATCTTAGAAACTGGGGATAAACTGGGATAAACTGGGGCAAACTGGAAGGAATTTGGATAATTGGGAGGCAATGAGAGCAATGGAGCAAGATGGCGGCCGCCCTGAGGGCGGGAATTGGGAGAAACTGGGATAAACTTGGGGAAACTGGGGAGAAACTGGGGTAAACTGGGATAAAATCTTAAAAACTGGGGATAAACTGGGATAAACTGGGGGAAACTGGGAGAAATTTGGTGAACTGGGAGGGAATGGAGGCAATGAGGGCAACGGGACAAGATGGCGGCTGCCCTGAGGGAGAAAATTGGGAGAAACTGGGATAAACTGGGGAGAAACTGGGACAAACTGGGATAATATCTTAGAAACTGGGGGAAACTGGGATAAACTGGGCAAACTGGAAGGAATTTGGAGAATTGGGAGGCAATGAGGGCAATGGAGCAAGATGGCGGCTGCCCTGAGGGAGGGAATTGGGAGAAACTGGGATAAACTGGGGAGAAACTGGGACAAACTGGGATAATATCTTAGAAACTGGGGGAAACTGGGACAAACTGTGATAATATCTTAGAAACTGGGGGAAACTGGGATAAACTGGGCAAACTGGAAGGAATTTGGAGAATTGGGAGGCAATGAGGGCAATGGAGTAAGATGGCGGCCGCCCTGAGGGAGGGAATTGGGGAGAAACTGGGATAAACTTGGGGAAACTGGGGAGAAACCGGGGTAAACTGGGATAAAATCTTAGAAACTGGGGATAAACTGGGATAAACTGGGGGAAACTGGGAGAAATTTGGTGAACTGTGAGGGAACAGAGGCCATGAGGGCAACTGGACAAGATGGCGGCTGCCCTGAGGTAGAAAATTGGGAGAAACTGGGATAAACTGGGGAGAAACTGGGACAAACTGGGATAATATCTTAGAAACTGGGGGAAACTGGGATAAACTGGGCAAACTGGAAGGAATTTGGAGAATTGGGAGGCAATGAGGGCAATGGAGCAAGATGGCGGCCGCCCTGAGGGAGGGAATTGGGAGAAACTGGGATAAACTTGGGGAAACTGGGGAGAAACTGGGGTAAACTGGGATAAAATCTTAGAAACTGGGGATAAACTGGGATAAACTGGGGGAAACTGGGAGAAATTTGGTGAACTGTGAGGGAACAGAGGCCATGAGGGCAACGGGACAAGATGGCGGCCGCCCTGAGGGAGGGAATTGGGATAAACTGGGATAAACTGGGAGGCACTGGGGGATACTGGGAGGCACTGGGGGATACTGGTCCATACTGGGAGCCCCCCCTGACCCCCATTTTGTGCCCCCAGTTGAACGTGGGGGCTTTCCTGGCCGAGCTGTTCCTGTGCTTCGAGGTGCTGAGACCCCCGTTTGTCACCCCCCGGCAGCTGGGGGGGGGCTCAGGTAGGGGGGGACCCCAAATTTTGGGAAGGGGGGTCAGGTAGGGGGGGGACCCCAAACTTTTGGGGGAGCCAAACCCTAAAAATGGGGAGGGGTCCCAAAGATCCCAAAATTTGGGACCCTAAAATTGACGGGGAGGGAATGAAGGGACCCCAAATTTTAGGTGGGTCAGGTAGGGGGGGACCCCAAATTTTGGGTGGGATGGGGTCAGGTAGGGGGGGGACCCCAAAATTTTGGGGGAGCCAAACCCCAAAAATGGGGAGGGGTCCCAAAGATCCCAAAATTTGGGACCCTAAAATTGACGGGGAGGGAATGAAGGGACCCCAAATTTGGGGGGGCTCAGGTAGGGGGGGACCCCAAATTTTAGGTGGGTCAGGTAGGGGGGACCCCAAATTTTGGGAGGGTCAGGTAGGGGGGACCCCAAATTTTTGGGAGAGCCAAACCCTAAAAATATGGAGGGGTCCCAAAGATCCCAAAATTTGGGACCCTAAAATTGACGGGGAGGGAATTAAGGGACCCCAAATTTGGGGGGGCTCAAGTAGGGGGGGACCCCAAATTTTAGGTGGGTCAGGTAGGGGGCACCCCAAATTTTGGGGGGCGTGGGGTCAGGTAGGGGGGGGACCCCAAATTTTTGGAGGAGCCAAACCCTAAAAATGGGGAGGAGTCCCAAAGATCCCAAAATTTGGGACCCTAAAATTGACGGGGAGGGAATGAAGGGACCCCAAATTTGGGGGGGCTCAGGTAGGGGGGGACCCCAAATTTTAGGTGGGTCAGGTAGGGGGGGACCCCAAATTTTGGGGGGCGTGGGGTCAGGTAGGGGTGGGACCCCAAATTTTTGGGGGAGCCAAACCCTAAAAATGGGGAGGAGTCCCAAAAATCCCAAAATTTGGGACCCTAAAATTGACGGGGAGGGAATGAAGGGACCCCAAATTTGGGGGGGTTCAGGTAGGGGGGGACCCCAAATTTTGGGAGGGTCAGGTAGAGGGGACCCCAAATTTTGGGAAGGCCAAACCCCAAAAATGGGGAGGGGTCCCAAAGATCCCAAAATTTGGGACCCTAAAATTGACGGGGAGGGAATGAAGGGACCCCAAATTTGGGGGGGCTCAGGTAGGGGGGGACCCCAAATTTTAGGTGGGTCAGGTAGGGGGGACCCCAAATTTTGGGAAGGGGGTGTCAGGTAGGGGGGACCCCAAATTTGGAAAGGCCAAACCCCAAAAATGGGGAGGAGTCCCAAAGATCCCAAAATTTGGGACCCTAAAATTGACGGGGAGGGAATGAAGGGACCCCAAATTTGGGGGGGCTCAGGTAGGGGGGGACCCCAAATTTTAGGTGGGTCAGGTAGGGGGGGACCCCAAATTTTAGGTGGGTCAGGTAGGGGGGGACCCCAAATTTTGGGGGGCGTGGGGTCAGGTAGGGGTGGGACCCCAAATTTTTGGGGGGGCCAAACCCTAAAAATGGGGAGGAGTCCCAAAGATCCCAAAATTTGGGACCCTAAAATTGACGGGGAGGGAATGAAGGGACCCCAAATTTTAGGGGGGGGGTCTGGTGGTGGGGACCCCAAATTTTGGGGGGGTACCTTCCAAAATTTCCCCTCCCCCCTCCAGAATCTCCGGCTGCTGGTGATGCCCCGAACCCCAAAAGCAGGTGAGGATTTTGGGGGGATTTTGGGGGGATTTTGGGTTTTTTGGGGGGGATTTTGGGGTTTTTTTTAGGGGGGATTTTGGGGTTTTTTTGGGGAAGATTTTGGGGTTTTTGGGGAAGATTTTCAGGTCTTGAGGGAGGGATTTTGGGGCTTTTTGATGGAGGATTTGGGGTTTTTAAGGGAGATTTTGGGATTTTGGGGAAGACTTTGGGGTATTTTTAGGGGAAGATTTGGGGTTTTTTGAGGGAGGGATTTTGAGGTTTTTTGAGGGAGATTTTGGGGGGATTTTGAGGAAGATTTTGGGGCTTTTTTTGGGAGTAATTTTGGGTTTTTTTGGGGGAAGATTTGGAGATTTTGAGGGGGAGATTTTGGTGTTTGTAGGGGCGATTTTGGGGTTTTTGAGGGAGGGATTTGTTTATTTTTTTTAGGGGGGAATTTGGGGTTTTTTTGGGAAGATTTTGAAGTTTTGAGATGGATTTTGGGAGGGATTTTGGGGGAGATTTTGGGTTTTTTGAAGGAAGGATTTTGGAGTTTTTGAGGGATGGATTTTGGGGTTTTTTTGAGGGTAATTTTGGGGTTTTGGGGGAGATTTTAGGGTTTTTTGAGGGAGGGATTTTGAGGTTTTTTGAGGGAGATTTTGGGGGGATTTTGAGGAAGATTTTGGGGCTTTTTTGGGAGTAATTTTGGGTTTTTTTGAGGGAAGATTTGGAGATTTTGAGGGGGAGATTTTGGTGATTTTAGGGGGGATTTTGGGGTTTTTGAGGGAGGGATTTGTTTTTTTTTTTAGGGGGGAATTTGGGTTTTTTTGGGGAAGATTTTGAAGTTTTGAGATGGATTTTGGGGGAGGGATTTTGGGGGAGATTTTGGGAGATTTTTGAAGGAGGGATTTTGGAGTTTTTGAGGGAGGGATTTTTGGGGTTTTTTTGAGGGTAATTTTGGGGTTTTGGGTAGATTTTGGGTTTTTTTGAGGGGTGATTTTGGATTTTTTTTAGGGGGATTTTGGGAGGAATTTTATTTTTTTAAATGGGGGGGATTGGGAGGAATTTTGGGGCTTTTTTGGGAGGAATTTTGGGGCTTTTTTGGGGGGATTTTGAGAGTAATTTTGGGGTTTTTTTGGGGGGGGTTTTGTGGTTTGGGGTGGTTTGAGATTTTGGGTTCCTTTGGGGCAATTTTGGGGATTTTTGGGGGTCCCTGACCCCCCGTGACCCCCCCCACAGCTCCCCTGGCTTCAACTTCCGGCACCCCCTCTTGGCAGGGGGGGGGCAACCCCCAGGTAAGACCCCCCCCAAATCTGGGGGGGACCCCAAAAATTTGGGGAGGGGGATTTGGGGTTGGGGGGGGTCTGGGGAGGGATTTTGAGGGGTCCTGGGGGAATTTTGGGATTTTTGGGGGTCCTGGGGGGTTTGGGGGGGTCCCTAAGGGGATTTAGGGGGGGTTTTGGGGAAGATTTGGGGGGTCCTGGTGGATTTTGGGGGTCCCTGAAAAATTTGTGGGGTTCCCAGGGGGGTTTTGGGGAAGATTTGGGGGGTCCTGGGGGATTTAGGGGGGTCCCAGGGGGGTTTTGGGGTAAATTTGGGGGTTCCTGGGATTTTTGGGGGGGTCACTGAGCTGGGGGAGGTCTGGGGGGGACCCCAAAAATTTGGGGAGGGGTCCCATGGGGGGAATTTGGTGTTGGGGGGGGTCTGGGGAGGGATTTTGAGGGGTCCTGGGGGAATTTTGGGATTTTGGGGGGTCCTGGGGGATTTGGGGGGGTCCCTAAGGGGATTTAGGGGGGGTTTTGGGGAAGATTTGGGGGGTCCTGGGGGATTTTGGGGGTCCCTGAAAAATTTGTGGGGGTCCCAGGGGGGTTTGGGGGAAGATTTGGGGGGTCCTGGGGGATTTAGGGGGGTCCCAGGGGGGTTTTGGGGTGAATTTGGGGGTTCCTGGGATTTTTGGGGGGGTCACTGAGCTGGGGGAGGTCTGAAGTGAGACCCCAAAAATTTGGGGAGGGGTCCCATGGGGGGAATTTGGGGTTGGGGGGGGGTCTGGGGAGGGATTTTGAGGGGTCCTGGGGGAATTTTGGGATTTTGGGGGGTCCTGGGGGATTTGGGGGGGTCCCTAAGGGGATTTAGGGGGGGTCCCAGGGGGGTTTTGGGGAAGATTTGGGGGGTCCTGGGGGATTTTGGGGGCCCCTGAAAAATTTGTGGGGGTCCCAGGGGGGTTTTGGGGAAGATTTGGGGGGTCCTGGGGGGTTTGGGGGGGTCCCTGAGAGGATTTAGGGGGGTCCCAGGGGGGTTTTGGGGAAGATTTGGGGGGTCCTGGGGTGTTTGGGGGGGTCCCTAAGGGGATTTAGGGGGGTCCCAGGGGGGTTTTGGGGAAGATCTGGGGGGTCCTGGGGGATTTTGGGGGTCCCTTAAAAATTTGTGGGGGTCCCAGGGGGGTTTTGGGGAAGATTTGGGGGGTCCTGGGGGGTTTGGGTGGGGGCAGGGGGGTTTTGGGGTAAATTTGGGGGTTCCTGGGATTTTTTGGGGGGGTCACTGAGCTGGGGGCGGTCTGGGGGGGACCCAAAAATTTGGGGAGGGGTCCCATGGAGGGAATTTGGGGTTGGGGGGGGTCTGGGGAGGGATTTTGGGGGGTCCTGGGGGAATTTTGGGATTTTTTGGGGGGTCCTGGGGGATTTGAGGGGGTCCCTAAGGGGATTTAGGGGGGTCCCAGGGGGGTTTTGGGGAAGATTTGGGGGGTCCTGGGGGATTTTGGGGGTCCCTGAAAAATTTGTGGGGGTCCCAGGGGGGTTTTGGGGAAGATTTGGGGGGTCCTGGGGGATTTGGGTGGGGGGCAGGGTGGTTTTGGGGGGAATTTGGGGTGAATTTGGGGGTTCCTGGGATTTTTGGGGGGGTCACTGACCTGGGGGCGATCTGGGGGGGACCCCAAAAATTTGGGGAGGGGTCCCATGGGGGGAATTTGGGGTTGGGGGGGGGTCTGGGGAGGGATTTTGAGGGGTCCTGGGGGAATTTTGGGATTTTGGGGGGTCCTGGGGGGTTTGGGGGGGTCCCTGAGAGGATTTAGGGGGGTCCCAGGGGGGTTTTGGGGAAGATTTGGGGGGTCCTGGGGGATTTTGGGGGGTCCCAGGGGGGTTTTGGGGAAGATTTGGAGGTTCCTGGGATTTTTGGGGGGGTCACTGAGCTGGGGGCGGTCTGGAGTGGGACCCCAAAAATTTGGGGAGGGGTCCCATGGGGGGAATTTGGTGTTGGGGGGGGTCTGGGGAGGGATTTTGAGGGGTCCTGGGGGAATTTTGGGATTTTGGGGGGTCCTGGGGGGTTTGGGGGGGTCCCAGGGGGGTTTTGGGGAAGATTTGGGGGGTCCTGGGGTGTTTGGGGGGGTCCCTGAGAGGATTTAGGGGGGTCCCAGGGGGGTTTTGGGGAAGATTTGGGGGGTCCTGGGGGATTTTGGGGGTCCCTGAAAAATTTGTGGGGGTCCCAGGGGGGTTTTGGGGAAGATTTGGGGGGTTCCTGGGATTTTTGGGGGGGTCACTGAGCTGGGGGAGGTCTGGGGGGGACCCCAAAAATTTGGGGAGGGGTCCCATGGGGGGAATTTGGTGTTGGGGGGGGGGTCTGGGGAGGGATTTTGAGGGGTCCTGGGGGGATTTTGGGGTTTTTGGAGCATCCTGGGGGAGCTCATTGGGATTTTTTGGGGGGTGGGGGGGGTCTCTGAGCTTGGGGGGGTTTTTGGGGTCTGGGGGTGACCCCATTTCTTCTCCCCCCCCCCCAAAAAAGGGCTCCTGCCCCACTCCCCCTCCCTCCCCCACGGCGACGGCTTCGGGAAGGGCTGGAGCAAGAGACCCCTGAGGTGAGGGGGGTTTTGGGGGGTCCTGGGGGATTTGGGGGGTCCTGGGGGGGTTTTGGGGGGTCCTGGGGGGCTTTGGGGGGTCCTGGGGGGTTTTGGGGGGGTTTGGGGGAGGATTTTGGGGGGTCCTGAGGAATCTGGGGGGTCCCAGGGGGGGATTTGGGCAGTCTTGGGGGATTTGGGGGGGGTCTTGAGGGGTTTGGGGAGGGTTTTGGGGGGTCCTGGGGGGGTTTTGGGGGGTCCTGGGGGGTTTTGGGGGGGTTTGGGGGAGGATTTTGGGGGGTCCTGAGGAATTTGGGGGGGTCCCTGGGGGATTTGGGGAGGTCTTGAGGGATTTGGGGGGGGGATTTGGGGGGTCTTGAGGGGTTTGGGGAGGATTTTGGGGGGTCCTGAGGGGTTTGGGGAGGATTTTGGGGGGTCTTGAGGGGTTTGGGGAGGATTTTGGGGGGTCCTGAGGAATCAGGGGGGATCCCAGGGGGGATTTGGGCAGTCTTGGGGGATTTGGGGGGTCCTGGGGCATTTTGGGGGGTCCTGGGGGGGTTTTGGGGGGTCCTGGGGGATTTTGGGGGGGTCCCTGGGGGATTTGGGGAGGTCTTGAGGGGTTTGGGGAGGATTTTGGGGGGTCTTGAGGGGTTTGGGGAGGATTTGGGGGGTCCTGAGGGATTTGGGGGGGGTCTTGAGGGGTTTGGGGAGGATTTTGGGGGGTCTTGAGGGGTCCTGGGGGGGTTTTGGGGGGTCTTGAGGGATTTGGGGGGTCCTGGGGGATTTTGGGGGGTCCTGGGGGGGTTTTGGGGAGTCCTGGGGGGTTCGGGGGCGGTTTGGGGGAGGATTTTGGGGGGTCCTGAGGAATTTGGGGGGATCCCAGGGGGGGATTTAGGGAGGTTTTGAGGGATTTGGGGGGTCCCTGGGGGATTTTGGGGGGTCCTGAGGGATTTAGGGGGGGGTCTTGAGTGATTTGGGGGTTTTGGGGAGGATTTGGGGGGTTCTGTGAGATTTAGGGGGTCCTGGGGGATTTGGGGGTTCTCTGGGGGATTTTGGGGGCAATTTGGGTCAGTTTTGGGTGGGATTTGAGGCGATTGGGGTCCAATTTAGGGGCATTTGGGTCAAACTTGGGGTAATTAGGTTCAGTTTTGGGTGGGATTTGGGTCAGTTTTGGGTCAGTTTTGGGTGGGATTTGGCTCAGTTTTGGGTGGGATTTGGGGTGATTTGGGTCAGTTTTGGGTGGGATTTGAGGCGATTTGGGTCCAATTTGGGGTCATTTGGGTCAAACTTGGGGCGATTTGGCTCAGTTTTGGGTGGGATTTGGGTCAGTTTTGGGTCAGAGTTGGGTCAGTTTTGGGTGGGGTTTGGGTCAGTTTTGGGTGGGATTTGGGGCGATTTGGGTCAGATTTGGGGTCATTTGGGTCAGTTTTGGGTGGGATTTGGGGCGATTTGGGTGCAGCTTCGGGGTGATTTGGGTCAGTTTCGGGTGGGGTTTGGGTGGGATTTGGGGCGATTTGGATCCGATTTGAGGCGATTTGGGTCAGTTTTGGGTGGGATTTGGGTCAGTTTTGGGTGGGATTTCAGGCGATTTGGGTGCAGATTTGAGGCGATTTGGCTCAGTTTTGGGTCAGTTTTGGGTGGGATTTGGGTCAGTTTTGGGTCAGTTTTGGGTCAGTTTTGGGTCAAATTTGAGTCAAATTTGGAGCAATTTGAGTTCAATTTAGCTCAAATTTGTGTCAAATTTGGGGCGATTTTGCTCCAATTTGGGTGCAGATTTTAAATTTTAAACGTCTGATTTGGGGACACTTTGGGGACACTTTGGGGACACTTTGGGGACATTTTTGGGTTCTCACCCCCTGTTTTTCCCCCTCCCCAGCCACCCCCTGTCCCAGGCCGTGTCCTTCAGCATCCCCTTCGGGCTGGACAGCGACGTGGACATCGTCATGGGTAACCCCGTGGGGGTCCCGGCGGGGACCCTCGCCCGCTCCGCCAGCTCCGACAGCCTCGCCCCCCGCCCCCGCCACTGCCACCCGCCCAGTGCCACCCCTGCCACCCCCCCAGCTGTCCCCAACGGTGTCCCCGAGCCCCCCGAGCCCCCCAGCATCGAGGAGGCTCTGCAGATCATCCACAGCTCCGAGCGCCTCCTCCCCGACGGAGCCCCCGACGCTTTTTTCCTCCACTCCCCGGAGCCTCCCCCTCCTCAAAACCCCCAAAATCTTCTTGGGACCCCTCCAAACTTTTCCTCCGCCCCCCAAAATCTTCTTGGGACCCCTCCAAATCCTCTTGGGACCCCCCAAAACCCTCCCCAAAATCCATCCCGCCCCATGACCAGCTTCGCCGAGCGCAAGAAGAAACTGGAAGAAGCCACTGGTGCCGCCCCATCGAATCCCCCCGGGGGTCTCGGCGTCAATTTGGGGGGGGTCCCCACCACTCCCGGGGGTCCCCCAGAATCGGGGGGGGGTCTCAGCGCCGAGATGTCGCAGCTGGGAGCGCGTCTGGAGGAGAAGCGCCGCGCCATCGAGGCGCAGAAGAAACGCATCGAGGCCATTTTCGCCAAGCACCGCCAGCGCTTGGGCCAGAACGCTTTGCAGCGCCTCCGCCACGACGAGGAGGGGTCTCCCCCCGCCCTTCCCGAGGAGGAATTGAGTCTGGGGGCTCCCCAAAAACCACCTCCAGCCCCTCCGGGGCAATACGAAGCGGCGGTGGCCAGGCTGAGCGCGGCGCTGAGCTCGTTGCAGCTGGACATGCAACGCTTGACGCAGCAGCAGGAGCGGCTGCTGCTGGAGCAGAGACCCCACGGAGCCCCCCAAGCTTGGGTGATCCCCCTCCCCAAATCCACCAAAACCCCCTCGGCGACCCCAAAAAACACCCCGGGATCGCCGGCGCCCGCCAGGAGAGGAGGAGGAGGAAGCAGCAGCGGCAACAATGCAGGAAATGCGACGGGAGGAGGAGGAGGAGGAGGAGGAGGAGGAAGCACGGGTCCTGTCGCCACAGGGGGGTCTCGGAAGCCCCCTCCCCGCAGCCCCAGGAGACCCCGGCCCGCCGAGCTGCGGCTGCCGCCCCTGACGCGGGTGCTGACCCCTCCCCACGACGTGGACACGCTGCCCCACCTGCGGCGCTTCTCGCCCAGCCAGGTGCCCGTGCAGACCCGCAGCTCGCTGCGCTTTGCCGACGGGCAGGAGGAGCATGAGGAGGTGGAGGTGAGATTTGGGGTGATTTGGGTCAAATTTGGGGAAATTCGGGTCAGATTTGGGTCAGATTCGGGTCAGATTCGGGTCAGATGCAGACCCGCAGCTCGCTGCGCTTCGCCAACGGGCAGGAGGAGCATGAGGAGGTGAGATTTGGGGGATTTTGGGGTGATTCGGGTCAGATTTGGGTCAGATGCAGACCCGCAGCTCGCTGCGCTTCGCCGACGGGCAGGAGGAGCAGCAGCAGCAGGAGGAGCACGAGGAGGTGAGATTTGGGGTGATTCAGGTCAGATTTGGGGAAATTTGGGGAAATTCGGGGAAATTTGGGTCAGATTTGGGGTGATTTGGGGAAATTCGGGTCAGATTTGGGTCAGATGCAGACCCGCAGCTCGCTGCGCTTCGCCAACGGGCAGGAGGAGCAGCAGCACCAGGAGCTGGAGGAGGTGAGATTTGGGGAAATTTGGAAAATTTGGGGAAATTCGGGTCAGATTTAGGGAAATTCGGGACAGATTTGGGGTGATTCGGGTCAGATTCGGGTCAGATGCAGACCCGCAGCTCGCTGCGCTTCGCCGACGGACAGGAGGAGCAGCAGGAGGTGGAGGTGAGATTTGGGGTGATTTGGGGTGATTTGGATCAGATTTGGGGAAATTCCGGTCAAATTTGGGGAAATTCGGGTCAGATTTGGGTCGGATTTGAGTCAGATGCAGAACCGCAGCTCGCTGCGCTTCACCGACGGCCAGGAGGAGCAGCAGCACCAGGAGGAGGAGGTGAGATTTGGGGAAATTTGGGGTGATTCGGGTCAGATTTGGGGTGATTCGGGTCAGATTTGGGGAAATTTGGGGAAATTTGGGTCAGATTTGGGGCGATTCGGGTCAGATTCGGGTCAGATGCAGACCCGCAGCTCACTGCGCTTCACTGACGGCCAGGAGGAGCAGCAGCAGCAGGAGGAGCACGAGGAGGTGAGATTTGGGGGAATTCGGGTCAAATTTGGGGAAATTTCAGGAGGATTTGGGGAAATTTGGGGAAATTCGGGTCAGATTTGGGTCAGATGCAGACCCGCAGCTCGCTGCGCTTTGCCGACGGGCAGGAGGAGCAGAGCCGGGAGGAGGAGGTGAGATTTGGTGTGATTCGGGTCAGATTTGGGGGAATTTGGGGGAATTTGGGGAAATTTGGGGAAATTCGGGTCAGATTTGGGGAAATTTGGGGAAATTCGGGTCAGATTTGGGTCAGATTCGGGTCAGATGCAGACCCACAGCTCGCTGCGCTTCGCCGATGGGCAGGAGGAGCATGAGGAGGTGGAGGTGAGATTTGGGGTGATTCGGGTCAGATTTGGGGGAATTTGGGGTGATTTGGGTCAGATTTGGGGAAATTTGGGGAAATTTGGGTCAGATTTGGGGAAATTCGGGTCAGATGCAGACCCGCAGCTTGCTGCGCTTCACCGACGGCCAGGAGGAGCAGCAGCAGCAGGAGCTGGAGGTGAGATTTGGGGGAATTCCAGTCAAATTTGGGGAAATTTGGGGAAATTCGGGTCAGATTTGGGGTGATTCGGGTCAGATTTGGGGAAATTTGGGGAAATTCGGGTCAGATTTGGGGAAATTCGGGTCAGATGCAGACCCACAGCTCGCTGCGCTTCGCCGACGGCCAGGAGGAGCATGAGGAGGTGGAGGTGAGATTTGGGGTGATTTGGGTCAAATTTGGGGAAATTTAGGGAAATTTGGGTCAGATTTGGGGTGATTCGGGTCACATCTGGGTCAGGTGCCACTCTGGTGCCATTCAGTGCCACCATGGTGCCATTCAGTGCCACCATGGTGCCACCCCAGTGCCATTCAGTGCCACTCCGGTGCCATTCAGTGTCATATTGGTGCCACTCTGGTGACATTCCAATGCCATTCAGTGCCACTCTGGTGCCACTGTGGTGCCATTTAGCGCCACTCTGGTGCCATTCAGTGCCACTCTGGTGCCACTCTGGTGACATTCCAGTGCCATTCACTGCCACCATGGTGCCACTCTGGTGACATTGAGTGCCACCATGGTGCCATTAGTGCCACATTGATGCCACTCTGGTGACATTCAGTGCCACTCCGGTGCCACTGCAGTGCCATTGAGTGCCACCATGGTGCCACCCCAGTGCCATTGAGTGCCACCATGATGCCATTGCAATGCCATTCAGTGCCACATTGGTGCCACTCTGGTGCCACTTTGGTGCCATTGAGTGCCACCCCAGTGCCACTCAGTGCCACCCCGTGTCCCCTCCCCACAGGACCCCCCTCCGCCCCCCGAGTCGCCGCCGGTGCCCGGCCGGGGGGGGGCTGCGCGCCCGCGCCTGCGGCGATGGCACCAGCGACGCGTCCCTGTCCCCCGGCGAGGGTGGCACGGGTGGCACGGGTGGCACACGGAGCGGGCACCACCCCGAGGAGGAGGAGGAGGAGGAGGAGGAGGAGGAGGAGGAAGGAGAAGGGGATTCGCTGGAGGGGTCCCCAAGTGAAGCGGGAAATGGGGGAGCCCGACCCAGTGTGGGGTTCTTCTGTCAGGTACGGTGGGGACATTGGGGACATTGGGGACATTGGGGACATTGGGGACATTGGGGACATTGGGGGGGTTGGGGGGGTTGGGGACATTGGGGACATTGGGGACATTGGGGGGATTGGGGGCATTGGGGACATTGGGGACATTGGGGACAGTGGGGGGACATTGGGGACATTGGGGACATTGGGGGGACATTGGGGACATTGGGGACATTGGGGACATTGGGGACATTGGGGACATTGGGGACAGTGGGGACAGTGAGGACATTGGGGGGATTGGGGACATTGGGGGGACATTGGGGACATTGGGGACATTGGGGGGACATTGGGGGGATTGGGGACATTGGGGGGACATTGGGGACATTGGGGACATGGGGGACATTGGGGACATTGGGGGGATTGGGGGACATTGGGGACATTGGGGACATTGGGGACATTGGGGGACATCGGGGACATTGGGGACATTGGGGACATTGGGGACAGTGGGGGGACATTGGGGACATTGGGGACATTGGGGACATTGGGGACATTGGGGGACATCGGGGACATTGGGGACATTGGGGACATTGGGGACAGTGGGGACAGTGAGGACATTGGGGGGATTGGGGACATTGGGGGGACATTGGGGACATTGGGGACATTGGGGGGACATTGGGGGGATTGGGGACATTGGGGGGACATTGGGGACATTGGGGACATGGGGGACATTGGGGACATTGGGGGGATTGGGGGGACATTGGGGACATTGGGGACATTGGGGACATTGGGGGGACATTGGGGACATTGGGGACATTGGGGACATCGGGGACACTGGGGACATTGGGGACAATGGGGGGATTGGGGACATTGGGGACATTGGGGACATTGGGGGGACATTGGGGACATTGGGGACATTGGGGACATTAATGGGGACATTGGGGACATTGGGGGCATTGGGGACATTGGGGACATTGGGGGGGTTGGGGACATTGGGGACATTGGGGACATCACTGGGGACATTGGGGACATTGGGGGGATTGGGGACATTGGGGACATTGGGGGCATTGGGGACATTGGGGGGACATTGGGGACATTGGGGACATTGGGGACATTGGGGGGACATTGGGGACATTGGGGGGACATTGGGGACATTGGGGACATTGGGGGGACATTGGGGACATTGGGGACATTGGGGACATTGGGGGGATTGGGGACATTGGGGACATTGGGGACATTGGGGACACTGGGGACATTGGGGACATTGGGGACATTGGGGGGATTGGGGACATTGGGGGGACATTGGGGACATTGGGGACATTGGGGGGACATTGGGGGGATTGGGGGCATTGGGGACATTGGGGACATTGGGGACATTGGGGGGACATTGGGGACATTGGGGGGATTGGGGACATTGGGGACATTGGGGACATTGGGGGGATTGGGGACATTGGGGGGACATTGGGGACATTGGGGACATTGGGGACATTGGGGGGACATGGGGACATTGGGGACATTGGGGACATCACTGGGGACATTGGGGACATTGGGGACATTGGGGGGACATTGGGGACATTGGGGGGATTGGGGACATTGGGGACATTGGGGACATTGGGGGGACATTGGGGACATTGGGGGGACATGGGGACATTGGGGACATTGGGGACATCACTGGGGACATTGGGGACATTGGGGGACATTGGGGACATTGGGGGGACATTGGGGGACATTGGGGACATTGGGGGGACATTGGGGACATTGGGGGGTCATTGGGGGACATTGGGGACATTGGGGACATTGGGGACATTGGGGGACATTGGGGACATTGGGGACATTGGGGACATTGGGGGGACATTGGGGACATTGGGGACATTGGGGGGATTGGGGACATTGGGGGACATTGGGGGGATTGGGGGGACATTGGGGGGACATTGGGGGGGTGGCACAGGGACAGGAGGTGTCCCCAATGTCCCCAATGTCCCCAATGTCCCCCTGTCCCTGTCACAGCTCGATGACACCGACCCCTCCCCCCCCCGCCGCGCCCCTCCCCCACTGCGGCAGCGCCGCCTGTGGGGGGCGGGGCAGGAGCAGCCCCCGGAGCGGTGAGCGGGAATTGGGGAGGGGTCCCCAAAATGGGGAGGGGTCCCCAAAATGGGGGAGGGGTCCCTGAATGGGGGGAGGGGTCCCTGAAATGGGGGAGGGGTCCCTGAAATGGGGAGGGGTTCCCGAAATGGGGAGGGGGTCGCAGAAATGGGGGAGGGGTCTCCAAATGGGGGAGGGGTCCCCAAATGGGGGAGGGTCCAAAAAATGGGGGAGGGTCCCCAAAATGGGGAGGGGTCTCAGAAATGGGGGAGGGCTCCCCAAAATGGGGGAGGGTCCGAAAAATGGGGAGGGGTCACAGAAATGGGGGAGGGGTCCCCAAAATGGGGAGGGGTCCCCAAAAATGGGGGAGGGGTCGCAGAAATGGGGAGGGGTCCCCAAAATGGGGGAGGGTCCGAAAAATGGGGGAATGGTCCCCGAAATGGGGGAGGGGCCCTGAAAATGGGGAGGGGTCCGAAAAATGGGGAGGGGCCCCAGAAATGGGGGAGGGTCCGAAAAATGGGGGAGGGGTCCTCGAAAATGGGGAGGGGTCCCCAAAATGGGGAGGGGTCCCGGAAATGGGGGGGGAGTCCCAAAAATGGGGAGGGGTCCCCAAATGGGGGAGGGGTCCCCAAATGGGGGAGGGTCCGAAAAATGGGGAGGGGTCCAAAATGGGGGAGGGTCCTGAAAATGGGGAGGGGTCCCGAAATGGGGAGGGGTCCAAAAAATGGGGGAGGGGTGCCCGGAATGGGGGAGGGTCCCAAAAATGGGGGAGGGGTCCCCAAAAAATGGGGGAGGGGTCTCTGAAAAATGGGGGGTCCGAAAAATGGGGAGGGGTCCCAGAAATGGGGGAGGGTCCAAAAATGGGGGAGGGGTCCTAAAAATGGGGGAGGGTCCTAAAAATTAGGGAGGGTCCGAAAAATGAGGAGGGGGCTTCCAAAAATCAGGGAGAGTCTAAAAATTGGGGAGGGGTCTCCCAAAAATGGGGGAGGGTCCGAAAAAATGGGGATGGGGTCCCAAAAATGGAGGGGGTCTAAAATTTGGGGAGGGGTCTCTCCCTTATTTTCCCCCTCAAGAAGAATCTGGGGAGGGGTCTTCCCCTTTTTCCCCCTCAAGAAAAATTTGGGGAGGGGTCTCTCCATTATTTCCCCCTCGAGGAGAATTTGGGGAGGGGTCCTGACCCTTTTTTCCCCCCCAGACCCCCCTCGGAGCCCCCCCAGCCGCCCCCCGCCCCGGAGAAGGAATTTGGGGAGGGGTCTCTCCATTATTTACCCCCTCAAGAAGAATTTGGGGAGGGGTCTTTCCCTTTTATCCTCTCAAGAAAAATTTGGGGAGGGGTCTTCCCCTATTTTCCCCCTCAAGGAGAATTTGGGGAGGGGTCTTTCCCTTTTTCCCCGTCAAGAAGAATTTGGGGAGGGGTCTTTCCCTTTTTCCCCCTCGAGGTGAATTTGGGGAGGGGTCGTGACCCTTTTTCCCCCCCCAGCCCCCCCTCGGAGCCCCCCCAGCCGCCCCCCGGCCCGGAGAAGGAATTTGGGGAGGGGTCTCTCCATTATTTCCCTCTCAAGAATAATTTGGGGAGGGGTCTTTCCCTTTTCCCCCCTCAAGAAAAATTTGGGGAGGGGTCCTCACCCTTTTTTCCCCCTCAAGAAGAATTTGGGGAGGGGTCTCTCCATTATTTTCCCCCTCAAAAATAATTTGGGGAGGGGTCTCTCCATTATTTCCCCCTCAAGAACAATTTGGGGAGGGGTCTTTCCCTTTTTCCCCCTCAAGAAGAATTTGGGGAGGGGTCCTGACCCTTTTTCCCCCCCCAGCCCCCCCTCGGAGCCCCCCCAGCCGCCCCCCGCCCCGGAGAAGGAATTTGGGGAGGGGTCTTTCCCTTTTCCCCCTCAAGAAGAATTTGGGGAGGGGTCCTTCCCTTTTTCCCCCTCGAGGAGAATTTGGGGAGGGGTCTTCCCCTTTTTTCCCCCTCAAGAAGAATTTGGGGAGGGGTCCTGACCCTTTTTCCCTCTCGAGGTGAATTTGGGGAGGGGTCCTGACCCTTTTTCCCCCCCCAGCCCCCCCTCGGAGCCCCCCCAGCCGCCCCCCGGCCCGGAGAAGGAATTTGGGGAGGGGTCTTTCCCTTTTTCCCCCTCAAGAATAATTTGGGGAGGGGTCTTCCCCTTTTTTCCCCCCTCAAGAAGAATTTGGGGAGGGGTCTTCCCCTTTTCCCCCCTCTAGAATAATTTGGGGAGGGGTCCTGACCCTTTTTACCCCCTCAAGAAGAATTTGGGGAGGGGTCTTCCCCTTTTTCCCCCTCAAGAAGAATTTGGGGAGGGGTCTTTCCCCTTTTCCCCTCTCAAGAACAATTTGGGGAGGGGTCCTGACCCTTTTTCCCCCCCGAGGAGAATTTGGGGAGGGGTCCTGACCCTTTTTCCCCCCCCAGCCCCCCCTCGGAGCCCCCCCAGCCGCCCCCCGGCCCGGAGAAGGAATTTGGGGAGGGGTCTCTCCATTATTTCCCCCCCTCAAGGAGAATTTGGGGAGGGGTCTTTCCCTTTTTCCCCCTCAAGAAAAATTTGGGGAGGGGTCTTCTCTTTTTCCCCCCCTCAAGAATAATTTGGGGAGGGGTCTTCCCCTTTTTCCCCCTCGACGAGAATTTGGGGAGGGGTCCTGACCCTTTTTCCCCCCCCAAGAAGAATTTGGGGAGGGGTCCTGACCCTTTTTACCCCCTCGGGAACAATTTGGGGAGGGGTCCTGACCCTTTTTCCCCCCCAGACCCCCCTCGGAGCCCCCCCAGCCGCCCCCCGCCCCGGAGAAGGAATTTGGGGAGGGGTCTCTCCATTATTTTCCCCTCAAGGAGAATTTGGGGAGGGGTCCTGACCCTTTTTACCCCCTCAAGGATAATTTGGGGAGGGGTCTCTCCATTATTTCCCTCTCAAGAAAAATTTGGGGAGGGGTCTTTCCCTTTTTCCCCTCGAGGAGAATTTGGGGAGGGGTCTTCCCCTTTTTCCCCCCTCGGGAACAATTTGGGGAGGGGTCCTGACCCTTTTTTCCCCCTCAAGAAGAATTTGGGGAGGGGTCTTCCCCTTTTTTCCCTCTCGAGGTGAATTTGGGGAGGGGTCCTGACCCTTTTTTCCCCCCCAGCCCCCCCTCGGAGCCCCCCCAGCCGCCCCCCGGCCCGGAGAAGGAATTTGGGGAGGGGTCTCTCCCTTATTTTCCCTCTCAAGAAGAATTTGGGGAGGGGTCTTTCCCTTTTTACCCCTCAAGAAGAATTTGGGGAGGGGTCCTGACCCTTTTTTCCCCCTCAAGGACAATTTGGGGAGGGGTCCTGACCCTTTTTCCCCCTCAAGAAGAATTTGGGGAGGGGTCCTGACCCTTTTCCCCCTCAAGAAGAATTTGGGGAGGGGTCTTTCCCTTTTATCCCCTCAAGAATAATTTGGGGAGGGGTCTTCCCCTTTTCCCCCTCAAGGTGAATTTGGGGAGGGGTCTTCCCCTTTTTCCCCCTCAAGAAGAATTTGGGGAGGGGTCTCTCCCTTATTTTCCCTCTCGAGGTGAATTTGGGGAGGGGTCCTGACCCTTTTTCCCCCTCAAGAAGAATTTGGGGAGGGGTCCTGACCCTTTTTCCCCCCCCAGCCCCCCCTCGGAGCCCCCCCAGCCGCCCCCCGGCCCGGAGAAGGAATTTGGGGAGGGGTCTTCCCCTTTTATCCCCTCAAGAATAATTTGGGGAGGGGTCTTTCCCTATTTTCCCCCCTCAAGGTGAATTTGGGGAGGGGTCCTGACCCTTTTTCCCCCCCAGCCCCCCCTCGGAGCCCCCCCAGCCGCCCCCCGGCCCGGAGAAGGAATTTGGGGAGGGGTCTCGGCGGGGGGAGTTCACGCGCTTGGAGTACGAGCGGCGGCAGCAGCTGAAGCTGATGGAGGAGCTGGAGAAGGTCCTGAGACCCCCCCGCGGGACCCCCGCCCCAAAATCGGGGGGGGGCAACACTCGGGGACCCCCCCCCCGCGACCCCCAAATTAGGGGAGGGGGCTCGGGGAGACCCCGGCCCCGCTGCTGCGACGACTCCGCCCTGGGGAGGAGCCCCCCCAAGGGGCTGCTGGGTAAGGGGGGGAAATGGGTCTGGGGGCTTCGGGGGCAGCCCTGAAATGGGGCTGGGGGCTTTGGGAGAACCCAAAAAATGGGTCTGGGGGCTTTGGGGTCTGGGTAAGGGGGGGTGAAATGGGTCTGGGGGCTTCGGGGGCAGCCCTGAAATGGGTCTGGGGGCTTGGGGAGACCCTTGAAATGGGGCTGGGGGCTTCAGGGTACCCCTGAAATGGGTCTGGGGGCTTCGGGGTCAGCTCTGAAATGGGTCTGGGGGCTTTGGGGACACCCCTGAAATGGGTCTGGGGGCTTGGGAAGGGGAGGAGAACCCCCTGAAATGGGTCTGGGGGCTTCGGGGGCAGCCCTGAAATGGGGCTGGGGGCTTCGGGGTCAGCCCTGAAATGGGTCTGGGGGCTTCAGTAAGGGGAGGAGAACCCCCTGAAATGGGTCTGGGGGATTGGGGAAGGGATAGAGAACCCAGAAATGGGTCTGGGGGCTTCGGGGGCAGCCCTGAAATGGGGCTGGGGGCTTCGGGGTCTGGGTAAGGGGGGGTGAAATGGGTCTGGGGGCTTCGGGGGCAGCTCTGAAATGGGTCTGGGGGCTTTGGGAGAGTCCCTGAAATGGGTCTGGGGGCTTGGGGAGACCCCCTGGAATGGGTCTGGGGGCTTTGGGAGAGTCCCTGAAATGGGTCTGGGGGCTTGGGGGTACCACTGAAATGGGGCTGGGGGCTTTGGGGTCTGGGTAAGGGGGGTGAAATGGGTCTGGGGGCTTGCTGGGGGCTTGGGGAGACCCTTGAAATGGGTCTGGGGGCTTTGGGAAGGGGAGGAGAACCCCCTGAAATGGGTCTGGGGGCTTCGGGGTCAGCACTGAAATGGGTCTGGGGGCTTTGGGAAGGGATAGAGAACCCAGAAATGGGTCTGGGGGCTTCGGGGGCAGCACTGAAATGGGTCTGGGGGCTTCGGGGTCACCCCTGAAATGGGTCTGGGGGATTGGGAAAGGGATAGAGAACCCAGAAATGGGTCTGGGGGCTTCGGGGGCGGCTCTGAAATGGGTCTGGGGGCTTGGGGAGAGTCCCTGAAATGGGTCTGGGGGTTTGGGGACAGCCCTGAAATGGGTCTGGGGGCTTGGGGGAGAGTCCCTGAAATGGGTCTGGGGGCTTCGGGGTCTGGGTAAGGGGGGGTGAAATGGGTCTGGGGGCTTCGGGGAGAGTCCCTAAAATGGGTCTGGGGGCTTGGGAAGGGGAGGAGAACCCCCTGAAATGGGTCTGGGGGCTTCAGGGCACCCCTGAAATGGGGCTGGGGGCTTCTGTGTCAGCTCTGAAATGGGTCTGGGGGCTTGGGGAGACCCTTGAAATGGGTCTGGGGGCTTTGGGAAGGGATAGAGAACCCAGAAATGGGTCTGGGGGCTTCGGGGAAACCCCTGAAATGGGGCTGGGGGCTTCGGGGGCACAACAGAAATGGGTCTGGGGGCTTCGGGGGCAGCTCTGAAATGGGTCTGGGGGCTTCAGGGTGACAACAGAAATGGGTCTGGGGGCTTTGGGAAGGGATAGATAACCCAGAAATGGGTCTGGGGGCTTCTGGGTCAGCCCTGAAATGGGTCTGGGGGCTTTGGGGTCAGCTCTGAAATGGGGCTGGGGGCTTGGGGAGACCCCCAAAAATGGGTCTGGGGGCTTTGGGGAGACCCTTGAAATGGGTCGGGGGCTTGGGGAACGGATAGAGAACCCAGAAATGGGTCTGGGGGCTTCAGGGTACCCCTGAAATGGGTCTGGGGGCTTGGGGGTACCCCTGAAATGGGTCTGGGGGATTGGGGAGAGCCCCAAAAATGGGTCTGGGGGCTTGGGGTCAGCTCTGAAATGGGTCTGGGGGCTTCAGGGTCAGCCCTGAAATGGGTCTGGGGGATTGGGGAAGGGATAGAGAACCCAGAAATGGGTCTGGGGGCTTTGGGTTCAGCCCTGAAATGGGGCTGGGGGCTTGGGGGCATCTCCAAAATGGGTCTGGGGGCTTGGGGAGAGTCCCTGAAATGGGTCTGGGGGCTTGGGGTCAGCCCTGAAATGGGGCTGGGGGCTTGGGAAGGGGAGGAGAACCCCCTGAAATGGGTCTGGGGGCTTGGGGGTCACCCCTGAAATGGGTCTGGGGGCTTCGGGGTCAGCTCTGAAATGGGGCTGGGGGCTTTGGGGTCAGCTCTGAAATGGGGCTGGGGGCTTCGGGGTCACCCCTGAAATGGGTCTGGGGGCTTTGGGGTCTGGGTAAGGGGGGGTGAAATGGGTCTGGGGGCTTCAGGGTCAGCTCTGAAATGGGTCTGGGGGCTTTGGGGAGAGTCCCTGAAATGGGTCTGGGGGCTTGGGGGCATCTCCAAAATGGGTCTGGGGGCTTGGGGAAGGGATAGAGAACCCAGAAATGGGTCTGGGGGCTTCGGGGGCAGCCCTGAAATGGGTCTGGGGGCTTCGGGGTACCCCTGAAATGGGGCGGGGGGCTTCGGGGATTTTGGGGAGGGGTCTCGGGATTTTGGGGGATTTTGGGGGGATTTTGGGGGTCTCTGAATTTGGGGAGGGGTCTCAGGGAATTTGGGGAGGCGTCTGGGTGAATTTGGGGAGGGGTCTCAGTGAATTTGGGGAGGGGTCTGGGTGAATTTGGGGAGGGGTCTCACCCCTTTTCCCCTCAGGCTCGCGCCTCTCCCAGAGCTCTGTCCTTGGGTTCGGGGGGGATTTTGGGGAGAGGTCTCGGAATTTTGGGGGGATTTTGGGGGGATTTTGGGGTCTCTGAATTTGGGGAGGGGTCCCGGTGAATTTGGGGAGGGGTCTCGGTGAATTTGGGGAGGGGTCTCGGTGAATTTGGGGAGGGGTCTCACCCCTTTTCCCCCCAGGCTCGCGCCTCTCCAAGGTCTATTCCCAGAGTTCGGGGGGGATTTTGGGGAGGGGTCTCGGGATTTTGGGGGGATTTTGGGGGATTTTGGGGGTCTCTGAATTTGGGGAGGGGTCTCGGTGAATTTGGGGAGGGGTCTGGGTGAATTTGGGGAGGGGTCTGGGTGAATTTGGGGAGGGGTCTCACCCCTTTTCCCCCCAGGCTCACGCCTCTCCAAGGTCTATTCGCAGAGTTCGGGGGCGATTTTGGGGAGGGGTCTCGGGATTTTGGGGGGATTTTGGGGGATTTTGGGGGATTTTGGGGGTCTCTGAATTTGGGGAGGGGTCTCAGTGAATTTGGGGAGGGGTCTCAGTGAATTTGGGGAGGGGTCTCACCCCTTTCCCCCCCAGGCTCGCGCCTCTCCAAGGTCTATTCCCAGAGTTCGGGGGGGATTTTGGGGAGGGGTCTCGGGATTTTGGGGGGATTTGGGGGGATTTTGGGGGTCTCTGAATTTGGGGAGGGGTCTCGGTGAATTTGGGGAGGGGTCTGGGTGAATTTGGGGAGGGGTCTGGGTGAATTTGGGGAGGGGTCTCAGTGAATTTGGGGAGGGGTCTGGGTGAATTTGGGGAGGGGTCTCACCCCTTTTCCCCCCAGGCTCGCGCCTCTCCAAGGTCTATTCCCAGAGTTCGGGGGGGATTTTGGGGAGGGGTCTCGGGATTTTGGGGGGATTTTGGGGGATTTTGGGGGTCTCTGAATTTGGGGAGGGGTCTGGGTGAATTTGGGGAGGGGTCTGGGTGAATTTGGGGAGGGGTCTCGGTGAATTTGGGGAGGGGTCTCACCCTTTCCCCCCCAGGCTCGCGCCTTTCCAAGGTCTATTCCCAGAGTTCGGGAGGGATTTTGGGGAGGGGTCTCGGGATTTTGGGGCATTTTTGGGGGATTTTTGGGGGATTTGGGGGGTCTCTGAATTTGGGGAGGGGTCTCGGTGAATTTGGGGAGGGGTCTGGGTGAATTTGGGGAGGGGTCTCACCCCTTTTCCCCCCAGGCTCGCGCCTCTCCAAGGTCTATTCGCAGAGTTCGGGGGGAATTTTGGGGCATTTTGGGGGGATTTTGGGGGATTTTGGGGGTCTCTGAATTTGGGGAGGGGTCCCGGTGAATTTGGGGAGGGTCTCAGTGAATTTGGGGAGGGGTCCCGGTGAATTTGGGGAGGGGTCTCACCCCTTTCCCCCCCAGGCTCGCGCCTCTCCAAGGTCTATTCCCAGAGTTCGCTCTCCCTGTCCAGCGTGGCCGAACCGGGCGGGGGGCGCAGCCACAGGTGAGGGGGGAAATTTTGGGGGAAATTTGGGGGTTTTTGGGAAAATTTGGGGTTTTTGGGGAAATTTGGGGAGTGATTTTGGGGAAATTTAGGGGAAATTTGGGGGTTTTGGGGGGGATTTTGGGGAAAATTGGGGTTTTGGGGGGGAAAATTGGGGGCTTTGAGGGTAAAATTTGGGGTCTTTTTTGGGGGGAATTTTTGGGGATTTGGGGTGGAATTTTTGGGGATTTGGGGATTTTGGGGGGATTTGGGGGGATTTTGGGGGAAATTTGGGGTTCTTGGGGGGGATTTGGGGGAAATTTAGAGAGTTTTTAGGGGAAAATTTGGGGGTTTTGGGGGAAATTTGGGGGTTTTGGGGAGAATTTTTTGGGATTTGGGGATTTTGAGGGGATTTTGGAGTTTTGGGGGGGATTTTGGGGAAATTTAGGGGGAATTTTGGGGGTTTTGAGGGTAAAATTTGGGCAAAATTTGGGGGTTTTGGGGGGAATTTTTGGGGATTTGGGGTTTTTGGGGGGATTTTGGGGGGGCTTTGGGGGAATTTTGGGGGAATTTTGGGATTTTGGGGAGGGGTCTCTGACCCCCTTCTCCCCTCCCCCAGCCGGGCCGGGTCCCCCAACAGAGCGCCCCCCCCTGGCCGGGAGTGGGAGCACGACCCCAACCCCCCCTCGCCGGGGCCGGAGTACACGGGTGAGACCCCTCCCCAAATTACCCAAAATCCCCCAAAATCACCCCAAAATTACACCAAAATATCCCAAAAATATCCCAAAATATCCTGAAATTCCCTGGGACCCCAAACCCCCCAACCCCTCCTCACCCGGGCCGGAGTACACGGGTGAGACCCCTCCCCAAATTACCCAAAATATCCTAAAATCACCCCAAAATTACAGCAAAATATCCCCAAAATATCCCAAAATATCCTGAAATTCCCTGGGACCCCAACCCCCCCTCGCCGGGGCCGGAGTACACGGGTGAGACCCCTCCCCAAATTACCCAAAACCCCCCAAAATCACCCCAAAATATCCTAAAATATCCCAAAATC
Organism: Taeniopygia guttata; assembly: GCF_003957565.2. Classification (NCBI taxonomy): domain Eukaryota; kingdom Metazoa; phylum Chordata; class Aves; order Passeriformes; family Estrildidae; genus Taeniopygia; species Taeniopygia guttata. The sequence goes on from NC_044243.2 coordinate 1,016,936, forward strand.
ACCTCAAAATTTCACCAAAATATCCCAAAATCACCTGAAAATACCCCAAAATTACCCAAAATCACCTGAAAATATCCTAAAATCCCCTGGTACCCCAAACCCCCCAACCCCCCCTCCCCAGGGCCAGAGTACACGGGTGAGACCCCTCCCCAAATTACCCAAAATACCCCAAATCCCCCAAATTTCCCCCAAAATTACCAATTTTTCCCCAAAATCCCCAAATTTCCTCCTCTACCTCCCCAAAACCCCCAAATTTCTTCCCAAATCCCCCAAATTCTCCCCAAAATCCCCAAATTTCTTCCCAAATCCCCCAAATTTGCCCCCAAACCCCCAAATTTCTTCCCAAATCCCTGAATTTTGCCCCAAAACCCCCAAATTTATTCCCAAATCCCCCAAATTTGCCCCAAAACCCCCAAATTTATTCCCAAATCCCCCAAATTTTCCCCAAAATCCCCAAATTTCTTCCCAAATCCCCCAAATTTTCCCAAAACCCCCCAAATTTCTTCCCAAATCTCCCAAATTTGCTCCCAAACCCCCAAATTAATTCCCAAATCCCCCAAATTCATCCCAAAATCCCCAAATTTCCTCCTCAACCTCCCCAAAATCCCCAAATTTCTTCCCAAATCCCCCAAATTTGCCCCAAAATCCCCAAATTTCTTCCCAAATCCCCCAAATTAATTCCCAAATCTCCCAAATTCACCCCAAAATCCCCAAATTTCCTCCTGAACCTCCCTCAACTCCCCCAAATTTCCCTTCAAAACCCCCAATTTCCCCTTCAAACCTCCCAAATTTCCCTTCAAATCCCCCAAATCTCCCCCAAACTTTTCCCCAAAGTGCCCCAATTTTCCCCAAATCCCCCAATTTTCCCCAAATCCCCCAAATTTGCCCCAAAATCCCCAAATTTCCTCCTCAACCTCCCCAAAATCCCCAAATTTCTTCCCAAATCCCCCAAATTTTCCCAAAAACCCCCAAATTTCTTCCCAAATCTCCCAAATTTCCCTTCAAATCCCCCAAATCTCCCCCAAACTTTTCCCCAAAGCCCCCCAATTTTCCCCAAATCCCCCAATTTTCCCAAAATCTCCCGAATTTGCCCCAAACCCGCAGGTCCGAGGCTGTACAAGGAGCCCACGGCTCGATCCAACCGGCCGCTGATCCAGAACGCGCTGGCGCACTGCGTGCTGGCCGGGACCCCCAACGCCCCCCTGAGGGCCAAGGTGCTGCAGGTGGGACCCCAAAATCCCCAAAAATCACCCCAAAAATCACCCCAAAATCACCCAGAACCCACGGCCAGACAGGGACCCCAAAAAACCCACAAAGAACCCAAAAAACCCCAAAAAGAACCCAAAAAAACCCCAAATTCCTACAGCGATCCTAAATCCCATAGAGATCCTAAATCCCCCTGAGGGCCAAGGTGCTGCAGGTGAGACCCCAAAATCCCCAAAAATCACCCCAAAATCACCCCAAAATCACCCAGAACCCACAGCCAGACAGGGACCCCAAAAAACCCACAAAGAACCCAAAAAAACCCCAAATTCTACAGCAATCCTAAATCCTTATAGCGACCCCAAAGGAACAAAGTGCTGCAGGTGAGACCCCAAAAACCCCAAAAATCACCCCAAAAATCACACAGAACCCACAGCCAGACAGGGACCCCAAAAACACCACAAAGAACCCAAAAAACCCCAAATTCTACAGCGATCCTAAATCCCATAGGGATCCTAAATCCACCTGAGGGCCAAGGTGCTGCAGGTGGGACCCCAAAATCCCCAAAAATCACCCCAAAAATCACCCCAAAAATCACCCCAAAAATCACCCAGAACCCACGGCCAGACAGGGACCCCAAAATCCCCACAAAGAACCCCAAAAAAACACCACAAAGAACCCAAAAAACCCCAAATTTCTACAGCGATCCTAAATCCCCCTAAAGGGCCAAGGTGCTGCAGGTGGGACCCCAAAATCCCCAAAAATCACCCCAAAAATCACACAGAACCCACAGCCAGACAGGGACCCCAAAATCACCACAAAGAACCCAAAAAACCCCAATTTCCTACATCGATCCTAAATCCTTATAGTGACCCCAAAGGAACAAAGTGCTGCAGGTGAGACCCCAAAATCCCCAAAAATCACCCCAAAAATCCACAAAAACCCCAAAAATCACCCCAAAATCACACAGAACTTACAGCCAGACAGGGACCCCAAAAACACCACAAAGAACCCAAAAAAACCCCAAATTCTACAGCAATCCTAAATCCCCCTGAGGGCCAGAGTGCTGCAGGTGGGACCCCAAAATCCCCAAAAATCACCCCAGAAATCACCCCAAAATCACACAGAATCCACAGCCAGACAGGGACCCCAAAATCCCCACAAAGAACTCAAAAAAACCCACAAAGAACCCAAAAAACCCCAAATTCTACAGCGATCCTAAATCCCCTGAGGGCCAAGGTGCTGCAGGTGGGACCCCAAAATCCCCAAAAATCACCCCAAAAATCACACAGAACCCACAGCCAGACAGGGACCCCAAAAACCCCACAAAGAACCCAAAAAACCCCCAAAAGAACCCAAAAAAACCCAAATTCTACAGCGATCCTAAATCCCCCTGAGGGCCAAGGTGCTGCAGGTGGGACCCCAAAAACCCCAAAAATCACCCCAAAAATCACCCCAAAATCACACAGAACCCACAGCCAGACAGGGACCCCAAAAAAACCCACAAAGAACCCAAAAAACCCCACAAAGAACCCAAAAAACCCCAAATTCCTGCAGTGATCCTAAATCCCCCTGAGGGCCAAGGTGCTGCAGGTGGGACCCCAAAATCCCCAAAAATCACCCCAAAATCACACAGAACCCACAGGCAGACAGGGACCCCAAAATCCCCACAAAGAACCCAAAAAAACCCACAGAAAACCCCAAAAACCCCAAATTCTACAGCGATCCTAAATCCCCCTGAGGGCCAAGGTGCTGCAGGTGGGACCCCAAAATCCCCAAAAATCACCCCAAAAATCACACAGAACCCACGGCCAGACAGGGACCCCAAAAAACCCCAAAAGAACCCAAAAAAAAAACACAAAGAACCCAAAAAATCCCAAATTCCTGCAGTGATCCTAAATCCTCCTGAGGGCCAAGGTGCTGCAGGTGGGACCCCAAAATCCCCAAAAATCACCCCAAAAATCACCCCAAAAATCACACAGAACCCACAGCCAGACAGGGACCCCAAAATCCCCACAAAGAACCCAAAAAAACCCTCAGAAAACCCAAAAAACCCCAAATTCTACAGCGATCCTAAATCCCCTGAGGGCCAAGGTGCTGCAGGTGAGACCCCAAAATCCCCAAAAATCACCCCAAAAATCACCCCAAAATCACACAGAACCCACAGCCAGACAGGGACCCCAAAATCCCCACAAAGAACCCAAAAAAAACCACAAAAAACCCAAAAAAACCCCAAATTCCTGCAGTGATCCTAAATCCACCTGAGGGCCAAGGTGCTGCAGGTGAGACCCCAAAAACCCCAAAAATCACCCCAAAAATCACCCAGAACCCACAGCCAGACAGGGACCCCAAAAACACCACAAAGAACCCAAAAAACCCCAATTCCTGCAGTGATCCTAAATCCCATAGAGATCCTAAATCCCCCTGAGGGCCAAGGTGCTGCAGGTGGGACCCCAAAATCCCCAAAAATCTCCCCAAAATCACCCCAAAATAACCCCAAAAATCACCCAGAACCCACAGCCAGACAGGGACCCCAAAATCCCCACAAAGAACCCAAAAAAACCCTCAGAAAACCCAAAAAACCCCAAATTCTACAGCGATCCTAAATCCCCTGAGGGCCAAGGTGCTGCAGGTGAGACCCCAAAATCCCCAAAAATCACCCCAAAAATCACCCCAAAAATCACACAGAACACACAGCCAGACAGGGACCCCAAAATCCCCACAAAGAACCCAAAAAACCCCACAAAGAACCCAAAAAAACCCCAAATTCCTGCAGTGATCCTAAATCCACCTGAGGGCCAAGGTGCTGCAGGTGAGACCCCAAAAACCCCAAAAATCACCCCAAAAATCACCCATAACCCACAGCCAGACAGGGACCCCAAAAAAACCCACAAAGAACCCAAAAAACCCCACAAAGAACCCAAAAAACCCCAAATTCCTGCAGTGATCCTAAATCCCCCTGAGGGCCAAGGTGCTGCAGGTGGGACCCCAAAATCCCCAAAAATCACCCCAAAATCACACAGAACCCACAGGCAGACAGGGACCCCAAAATCCCCACAAAGAACCCAAAAAAACCCACAGAAAACCCCAAAAACCCCAAATTCTACAGCGATCCTAAATCCCCCTGAGGGCCAAGGTGCTGCAGGTGGGACCCCAAAATCCCCAAAAATCACCCCAAAAATCACACAGAACCCACGGCCAGACAGGGACCCCAAAAAACCCCAAAAGAACCCAAAAAAAAAACACAAAGAACCCAAAAAACCCCAAATTCCTGCAGTGATCCTAAATCCTCCTGAGGGCCAAGGTGCTGCAGGTGGGACCCCAAATCCCCAAAAATCACCCCAAAAATCACCCCAAAAATCACACAGAACCCACAGCCAGACAGGGACCCCAAAATCCCCACAAAGAACCCAAAAAAACCCTCAGAAAACCCAAAAAACCCCAAATTCTACAGCGATCCTAAATCCCCTGAGGGCCAAGGTGCTGCAGGTGAGACCCCAAAATCCCCAAAAATCACCCCAAAAATCACCCCAAAATCACACAGAACCCACAGCCAGACAGGGACCCCAAAATCCCCACAAAGAACCCAAAAAAAACCACAAAAAACCCAAAAAAACCCCAAATTCCTGCAGTGATCCTAAATCCACCTGAGGGCCAAGGTGCTGCAGGTGAGACCCCAAAAACCCCAAAAATCACCCCAAAAATCACCCAGAACCCACAGCCAGACAGGGACCCCAAAAACACCACAAAGAACCCAAAAAACCCCAATTCCTGCAGTGATCCTAAATCCCATAGAGATCCTAAATCCCCCTGAGGGCCAAGGTGCTGCAGGTGGGACCCCAAAATCCCCAAAAATCTCCCCAAAATCACCCCAAAATAACCCCAAAAATCACCCAGAACCCACAGCCAGACAGGGACCCCAAAATCCCCACAAAGAACCCAAAAAAACCCTCAGAAAACCCAAAAAACCCCAAATTCTACAGCGATCCTAAATCCCCTGAGGGCCAAGGTGCTGCAGGTGAGACCCCAAAATCCCCAAAAATCACCCCAAAAATCACCCCAAAAATCACACAGAACACACAGCCAGACAGGGACCCCAAAATCCCCACAAAGAACCCAAAAAACCCCACAAAGAACCCAAAAAAACCCCAAATTCCTGCAGTGATCCTAAATCCACCTGAGGGCCAAGGTGCTGCAGGTGAGACCCCAAAATCCCCAAAAATCACCCCAAAAATCACCCAGAACCCACAGCCAGACAGGGACCCCAAAAACACCACAAAGAACCCAAAAAACCCCAATTCCTGCAGTGATCCTAAATCCCATAGAGATCCTAAATCCCCCTGAGGGCCAAGGTGCTGCAGGTGGGACCCCAAAATCCCCAAAAATCTCCCCAAAATCACCCCAAAATAACCCCAAAAATCACCCAGAACCCACAGCCAGACAGGGACCCCAAAAACCCCACAAAGAACCCAAAAAAACCCACAAAGAACCAAAAAACCCCAAATTTTACAGCAATCCTAAATCCCCCTGAGGGCCAAGGTGCTGCAGGTGAGACCCCAAAAACCCCAAAAATCACCCAAAAATCACACAGAACCCACAGCCAGACAGGGACCCCAAAATCCCCACAAAGAACCCAAAAAAACCCACAAAGAACCCAAAAAATCCCAAATTCCTACAGCGATCCTAAATCCTTATAGTGACCCCAAAGGAACAAAGTGCGGCAGGTGAGACCCCAAAAAACCCAAAAAATCACCCCAAAAATCCACAAAAACCCCAAAAATCTCCCCAAAATCACCCAGAACCCACAGCCAGACAGGGACCCCAAAATCCCCACAAAGAACCCAAAAAAACCCACAAAGAACCCAAAAAAACCCAATTCCTGCAGTGATCCTAAATCCCATAGGGATCCTAAATCCCCCTGAGGGCCAAGGTGCTGCAGGTGGGACCCCAAAATCCCCAAAAATCACCCCAAAAATCACCCCAAAAATCACACAGAACCCACAGCCAGACAGGGACCCCAAAATCCCCACAAAGAACCCAAAAAAACCCACAAAGAACCCAAAAAAACCCCAAATTCCTACATCGATCCTAAATCCCCCTGAGGGCCAGAGTGCTGCAGGTGTGACCCCAAAATCCCCAAAAATCACCCCAAAATCACACAGAACCCACAGCCAGACAGGGACCCCGAAATCCCCACAAAGAACCCAAAAAACCCCACAAAGAACCCAAAAAAACCCCAAATTCCTACATTGATCCTAAATCCTTATAGCGACCCCGAAGGAACAAAGTGCTGCAGGTGGGACCCCAAAAACCCCAAAAATCACCCCAAAATCACACAGAACCCACGGCCAGACAGGGACCCCAAAAACACCACAAAGAACTCAAAAAACCCACAAAGAACCCAAAAAACCCACAAAGAACCCAAAAAAACCCCAAATTCCTACAGCAATCCTAAATCCTTATAGTGACCCCAAAGGAACAAAGTGCTGCAGGTGGGACCCCAAAAAACCCAAAAAATCACCCCAAAAATCACACAGAACCCACAGCCAGACAGGGACCCCAAAAACACCACAAAGAACCCAAAAAAACCCACAGAAAACCCAAAAAACCCCAAATTCCTACATCGATCCTAAATCCTTATAGTGACCCCAAAGGAACAAAGCGCTGCAGGTGGGACCCCAAAATCCCCAAAAATCACCCCAAAAACCCCAAAAATCACCCCAAAAATCACCCCAAAATCACCCAGAACCCACAGCCAGACAGGGACCCCAAAAAACCCCAAAAGAACCCAAAAAAACCCACAAAGAACCAAAAAAACCCACAAAGAACCAAAAAACCCCACAAAGAACCCAAAAAACCCCAAATTCTTACAGCGATCCTAAATCCCCCTGAGGGCCAAGGGGCTGCAGGTGAGACCCCAAAATCCCCAAAAATCACCCCAAAATCACCCCAAAATCACCCAGAACCCACAGCCAGACAGGGACCCCAAAATCCCCACAAAGAACCCAAAAAACCCCACAAAGAACCCAAAAAACCCCAAATTCTACAGCGATCCTAAATCCCCCTGAGGGCCAAGGTGCTGCAGGTGAGACCCCAAAATCCCCAAAAATCACCCCAAAAATCACCCAGAACCCACAGCCAGACAGGGACCCCAAAATCCCCACAAAGAACTCAAAAAACCCCATAAAATCCTTGAAAAAAACCCCAAAAACCCCAAAAAATCTGATTTTTCCCTTGCAGGAGATGGAGCAGAGCTCAGCGCAGCAGCTGCTGATCCTGTTCCGGGACGGGGGCTGCCAATTTCGGGGCGTTTACGCTTTGGGGGGGATCCCCCCGACCCTAAAACGCCCCGAAATTCCCCCCAAAAGTCCCATAAATCCCCTAAAAAAACCCCAAATCCCTAAAAAAACCACAAAATCCCTAAAAAAACCCCCAAAAATCCCTAAAAAAATCCACAAGAAAACCCAGAAATCCCCCAAAAATCCCATAGAAAAACCTCCACAAATCCTCCAAAAATCCCCCAAACCCCCCCCTAAAACCCCAGAAAACCCCAGAAAAACCCCATAAAACCCCCCAAAAATCACATAAATCCCTAAAAAAAATCCCATAAATCCCTAAAAAACTCCACAAACTTCCCAAAACCCTCACAAATCCTTTGAATGACTCCAGAAATCCCTCCCAGAATGCCCCAGAAATCCTCTAAAAAACCCCATAAAACCCCCAAAAAACCCTATAAAATCCTTGAAAAAACCCCAAAAAAAACCCAAAAAAACCCCAAAAACCTGCAAAAATCCCCCAAAAACCCCAAAAACTCTGTTTTTTCCCTTCCAGGAGATGGAGCAGAGCTCAGCGCAGCAGCTGCTGATCCTGTTCCGGGACGGGGGCTGCCAATTTCGGGGCGTTTACGCTTTGGGGGGGATCCCCCCGACCCTAAAACGCCCCGAAATTCCCCCCAAAAGTCCCATAAACCCCCTAAAAAACCCCCAAAATCCCTAAAAAACACCAAAACCCCTAAAAAAACCCCCAAAAATCCCTAAAAAAATCCACAAGAAAACCCAGAAATCCCCCAAAAATCCCATAGAAAAACCTCCACAAATCCTCCAGAAATCCCCCAAAACCTCCCCAGAAAACCCCAGAAAAATCCCATAAATCCCCAAAAAAATCCCAAAAATCTGTAAAAAACCCATAAATCCCTAAAAAAACCCCATAAATCCCTAAAAAAACCCCCAGAAATCCCCCAGAAATCCCCCCCAAAATCCCCCAGAAATCCTCTAAAAAACCCCATAAAATCCTATAAAAAACCCCAAAAAACCCAAAAAAACCCCATAAATCCCTAAAAAACCCCCACAAACTTCCCAAAACCCTCACAAATCCTTTGAATGACTCCAGAAATCCCCCCCAAAATCCCCCAGAAATCCCCTAAAAAACCCCATAAAATCCTATAAAAAACCCCAAAAAAACCCAAAAAACCCCAAAAAACCCCACAAATCCCTAAAAAAATCCCATAAATCCCTAAAAAAACCCCACAAACTTCCCAAAACCCTCACAAATCCCTTGAAAGACCCCAGAAATACCCCCCAAAATCCCCCAGAAATCCCCCAAAATCCCCCAGAAATCCTCTAAAAAATCCCATAAAAACCCAAAAAAAACACCAAAAAAAACCCAAAAACCCCCCAAAACTCTGTTTTTTCCCTTTCAGGAGATGGAGCAGAGCTCAGCGCAGCAGCTGCTGATCCTGTTCCGGGACGGGGGCTGCCAATTTCGGGGCGTTTACGCTTTGGGGGGGATCCCCCCGACCCTAAAACGCCTTTCGGGGTCGGGGCCCCGCAGCGTCCCCCTGCCCATGGTCGAGGCGCTCTACAAGTACCAGTCGGACCAGCGGCGCTTCTGCCGCCTCCCGGCGCGCACCATGAGCGGCAGCGTGGACGCCTTCACCATCCCCGGCCACCTCTGGCACCCCAAAAAACCGGGAACCCCAAAATAAAATCCTAAAAACCCCAAAAACGGGGCTGACCCCAAAAAACATCCCGTTTGTGCACTTTGTGTCATATTAATGGAGATACTTGGGATGTTTGGGGATGTTTGGGAACATTTGGGGACATTTGGGGACATTATGGGGACGCCTTCACCATCCCCGGCCACCTCTGGCACCCCAAAAAACCGGGAACCCCAAAATAAAAACCCCAAAAACCCCAAAAACGGGGCTGACCCCAAAAACGATCCCGTTTGTGCACTTCGTGTTATTAATGGGGATATTTGGGGACATTTGGGGATGTTTGGGGATGTTTGGGGACATTGAGGGGACGCCTTCACCATCCCCGGCCACCTCTGGCACCCCAAAAAACCGGGAACCCCAAAATAAAAACCGAAAAAACCCAAAAACGGGGCTGACCCCAAAAACCATCCCATTTGTGCACTTCATTATTAATGGGGACATTTGGGGACATTTGGGGACACCTGGAATGGGTTTGGATTATGGGGACGCCTTCACCATCCCCGGCCACCTCTGGCACCCCAAAAAACCGGGAACCCCAAAATAAAAACCGAAAAATCCCAAAAACGGGGCTGACCCCAAAAACGATCCCATTGTGCTGCTTGGTGCTTAATACGGGCAATAACGGGGACATTTGGGGATATTTGGGGACATTGAGGGGACGCCTTCACCATCCCCGGCCACCTCTGGCACCCCAAAAAACCGGGAACCCCAAAATAAAACCCCAAAAACCCCAAAAACGGGGCTGACCCCAAAAACCATCCCATTGTGCTGCTTGGTGCTTCATGTGGGAAATAACGGGGACATTTGGGGACATTTGGGGACATCTGGAATGGGTCCAAGGGGTGTCATCCCCTCCAAGGGACACTTTGGGTGTCCCCCTGAGCCGTGGCACCCCAAAAAACCGGGAACCCCAAATAAAACCCAAAAAAAACCCCCAAAAAATCCCAAAAACGGGGCTGACCCCAAAAACGATCCCATTGGTGTGTACCTCATTATTAATGGGGATATTTGGGGATGTTTGGGGATGTTTGGGGACATTTGGGGACATTGAGGGGACGCCTTCACCATCCCCGGCCACCTCTGGCACCCCAAAAAACCGGGAACCCCAAAATAAAAACCGAAAAATCCCAAAAACGGGGCTGACCCCAAAAACGATCCCATTGTGCTGCTTGGTGCTTCATACGGGCAATAACGGGGACATTTGGGGACATTTGGGGACACTGAAAGGGTTTTGGAGGACCCTGTGCCACCCACAGGTAGTGGCACCCCAAAAAACCCGGCACCCCCAAATAAAACACCAAAAAACACCAAAAAATCCCAAAAAAACCCCAAAAAACCCCAAAAACGGGGCTGACCCCAAAAACCATCCCATTGGTGTGTACCTCTTGTTATTAATGGGGACATTTGGGGATATTTGGGAATGTTTGGGGACATTTGGGGACATTTGGGGACATTGAGGGGACGCCTTCACCATCCCCGGCCACCTCTGGCACCCCAAAAAACCGGGAACCCCCAAATAAAAACCGAAAAATCCCAAAAACGGGGCTGACCCCAAAAACGATCCCGTTTGTGCACCTCTTGTTATTAATGGGGACATTTGGGATGTTTGGGGACACCTGGAATGGGTTTGGATTATGGGGACGCCTTCACCATCCCCGGCCACCTCTGGCACCCCAAAAAACCGGGAACCCCAAAATAAAACCGAAAAATCCCAAAAACGGGGCTGACCCCAAAAACGATCCCGTTTGTGCACTTTGTGTCATATTAATGGGGATTTAGGGATATTTGGGGACATTTGGGGACATTTGGGGACACCTGGAATGGGTTTGGATTATGGGGACGCCTTCACCATCCCCGGCCACCTCTGGCACCCCAAAAAACCGGGAACCCCAAAATAAAAACCGAAAAACCCCAAAAACGGGGCTGACCCCAAAAACCATCCCATTGTGCTGCTTGGTGTCATGATTATTGGGGATTTGGGGACATTTGCGGACACCTGGAATGGGTTTGGATTATGGGGACGCCTTCACCATCCCCGGCCACCTCTGGCACCCCAAAAAACCGGGAACCCCAAAATAAAAACCGAAAAACCCCAAAAACGGGGCTGACCCCAAAAACGATCCCGTTTGTGCACTTCGTGTTATTAATGGGGACATTTGGGGATATTTGGGGACATTTGGGGACACTGAAAGGGTTTTGGGGGACCCTGTGCCACCCCCAGGTAGTGGCACCCCAAAAATCCGGGAACCCCCAAATAAAACCCCAAAAAACCCCAAAAAAACCCCAAAAACCCCAAAAACGGGGCTGACCCCAAAAACCATCCCATTGTGCTGTTTGGTGTCATATTAATGGGGATTTAGGGACATTTGGGGACATTTGGGGACATTTGAGGACATTGAGGGGACGCCTTCACCATCCCCGGCCACCTCTGGCACCCCAAAAAACCGGGAACCCCCAAATAAAACCCCAAAAACCCCAAAAATGGGGCTGACCCTAAAACCATCCCATTGGTGTGCACTTCATTATTAATGGGGATATTTGGGGACATTTGGGGATGTTTGGGGACATTTGGGGACATTGAGGGGACGCCTTCACCATCCCCGGCCACCTCTGGCACCCCAAAAAACCGGGAACCCCCAAATAAAACCCCAAAAAAACCCCAAAAACGGGGCTGACCCCAAAAACGATCCCATTGTGCTGCTTGGTGTCATAATTATTGGGGATTTGGGGACATTTGGGGACATTGAAGAGGTTTAAAGGGACCCTGTGCCACCCCCTGGTAGTGGCACCCCAAAAATCCGGAACCCCCAAATAAAACCCCAAAAAAACCCAAAAAAAACCCCAAAAAAACCCAAAAAAACCCCAAAAACGGGACTGACCCCAAAAACGATCCCGTTTGTGCACTTCATTATTAATGGGGACATTTAGGGACATTTGGGGATGTTTGGGGACATTTGGGGACACTGAGGGGACGCCTTCACCATCCCCGGCCACCTCTGGCACCCCAAAAAACCGGGAACCCCAAAATAAAACCCAAAAATCCCAAAAACGGGGCTGACCCCAAAAACCATCCCGTTTGTGCACTTTGTGTCATATTAATGGGGATATTTGGGGACATTTGGGGACACTGAAAGGGTTTTGGGGGACCCTGTGCCACCCCCAGGTAGTGGCACCCCAAAAAACCCAGTACCCCAAAATAAAACCCCAAAAAACCCCCCAAAAAAACCCCAAAAAACCCCAAAAACGGGGCTGACCCCAAAAACGATCCCGTTTGTGCACTTCGTGCCATTAATGGGGATATTTGGGGACATTTGGGGACATTTGGGGACACGTTGGGGACATTTGGGGACATGTTGGGGACATTTGGGGACATGTTGGGGACATTTGGGGACACTGAAGGACACTTTGGGGACACTTTGGGGACACTCTGGGGACATGTTTGGGACATGTTGGGGACATTTGGGGACACTCTGGGGACCCTTTGGGGACATTTGGGGACACTTTGGGGACATTTGGGGACATTTGGGGACACTTTGGGGACACTTTGGGGACACTTTGGGGACACTCTGGGGACATTTGGGGACACTTTGGGGACACCTTGGGGACACTGGGGTGGCACTGGGGACATTGGGGACATTGAGGGGACACTTTGGGGACACTCTGGGGACACTCTGGGGACACTTTGGGGACATTTGGGGACATTTGGGGACACTTTGGGGACATTTGGGGACATTTGGGGACACCCTGGGGACATCTGGGGACACTCTGGGGACACTTTGGGGACACGTTGGGGACATTTGGGGACACTCTGGGGACACTTTGGGGACACGTTGGGGACATTTGGGGACACTCTGGGGACACTTTGGGGACACGTTGGGGACATTTGGGGACACGGTGTCACACGCTGGTGGCCTGGCCGTCCTGGCCGGGCTGGTGGCAGCGCCCTGGGGACACTTTGGGGACATTTGGGGACACTTTGGGGACATCGCCGGGGTGGCAGCGCGTCCGGCGCAGCTCCAGCTCCAGCGCAGAGAGGCGGCGCTCCTGGGGACACGGTGGCACCTGTGTCACCTCCTTGTCACCTGTGTCACCTGTGTCACCTCCTTGTCACCTGTGTCACCTGTGTCACCTCAGTGTCACCTGTGTCACCTCAATGTCACCTGAGTGTCACCCGAATGTCACCTCCCTGTCACCTCAATATCCCCCCAATGTCCCCAATGTCCCCCCAATGTCCCCAATGTCCCCAATGTCCCCAATGTCCCCGATGTCCTCAATGTCCCCAATGTCCCCCCAATGTCCCCAATGTCCCCAATGTCCCCAATGTCCCCCCAATGTCCCCAATGTCCCCAATGTCCCCCCAATGTCCCCAATGTCCCCAATGTCCCCAATGTCCCCAATGTCCCCAATGTCCCCCCAATGTCCCCAATGTCCCCAATGTCCCCAATGTCCCCCCAATGTCCCCAATCCCCCCAATGTCCCCGATGTCCCCAATGTCCCCCCAATGTCCCCAATGTCCCCAATGTCCCCCCAATGTCCCCAATGTCCCCAATGTCCCCAATGTCCCCCCAATGTCCCCAATCCCCCCAATGCCCCCAATGTCCCCCCAATGTCCCCAATGTCCCCAATGATGTCCCCACTGTCACCGTCTCTCTCGTTCTCTCTTCGCTCCTTTTCAGCCTCTCCAGATCCTCCCTGCGCCCGACCTCGACCGCCGCCAGCCTGGAGCAAACTGGTTTATACTGGGAGGGACTGGGAGGGAACTGGGATGGACTGGGAGGGACTGGGATGGACTGGGATGGACTGGGATGGACTGGGAGTTACTGGGAGGGACTGGGAGGGAACTGGGATGGACTGGGAGGGACTGGGATGGACTGGGATGGACTGGGAGTTACTGGGAGGGACTGGGATGGACTGGGATGGACTGGGAGGGACTGGGAGCCCAAACTGGGAGCAACCCCAATTTCGGGGTACCCCACCCCATTTTTAGGATGCCACCCCCAAATTTCGGGATATCCCACCCAAATTTTGGTGCGCCCCACCCCAATTTCGGGGTGCCCCACCCCAATTTCGGGGTGCCAACCCCAAATTTTGGGGTGCCCCACCCATTTTTTTGGGTGCCTTATCCCATTTTATGGGTGCCCCACCCCATTTTTGGGGTGCCCCACCCCATTTTCAGGATGTCCGCCCCATTTTTGGGGTACCCCACCCCAATTCCGTGGTGCCAACCCCAAAATTCAGGGTGTCCCACCCCAAATTTCGGGGCGCCAAACCCCAATTTTGATGCGCCCCACCCCAATTTTGAGGTCCCCCACCCAAATTTTGGGGTGCCCCACCCATTTTTTTGGGTGCCTTATCCCATTTTATGGGTGCCCCACCCAAATTTTGGGGTGCCCCACCCATTTTTTTGGGTGCCTTATCCCATTTTTGGGGTGCCTCACCCAAATGTTGGGGTGCCCCACCCATTTTTTTTGGTGCCTTATCCCATTTTTGGGGTGCCTCACCCAAATGTTGGGGTGCCCCACCCATTTTTTTTGGTGCCTTATCCCATTTTTGGGGTGCCTCACCCAAATTTTGGGGTGCCCCACCCATTTTTTTTGGTGCCTTATCCCATTTTTGGGGTGCCTCACCCAAATTTTGGGGTGCCCCACCCATTTTTTTGGGTGCCTTATCCCATTTGATGGGTGCCCCACCCCAATTTCGGGGTGCCAATCCCAAATTTCGGGGCACCCCATTTTCTGGATGCCTCACCCATTTTTAGGGTGTCCCACTTCAATTTCGGGGTGCCTCACCCAAATTTCGGGGTCCCCCATCCCAATTTTGTGATGCCCCACCCCAATTTCAGGGTGCCAAACCCAATTTTGGGGGTCCCCCACCCAAAATTTGGGGTCCCCCACCCAAAATTTGGGGTCCCGGCCGCACCTCTCCTCCAGTTGGGCGCTGCGCTCCCGTTCCCGTTCCCGTTCCCGTTCCCGTTCCCGCTCCCGCAGCTCCGCCCGCGCCGCCTCCGCCCGTTCCAAACGCTCCCGGAGCTCCGCCACCTCCTCCCGCAGCGCCGCCAACAGCCGCCCGTGCTGGGAACACCGGGAATTGTCACCGGGAACACCGGGAACGGTCAGCGGGGACACCGTGAGGACACCAGGACCACACTGGGGGACACCGGAGGACACCGGGACGACCTCGGAGGACACCGGGAGGACACCAGAGGACACCGGGGGACAGTGGAGGGACACCGGGAGCACACTGGGGGACCCCGGGGGACACCGGGAGACACTGGGGGACAATGGGGAAGACACCGGGGGACACCGGGAGCACACCGAGAGCACACTGGGTGACACTGGGAGGACCTCAGGAGACACCGGGAGCACATCGAGGGACACCGGGAGCACATCGAGGGACACCGGGGGACACCGAGGGACACCGGGAGGACACTGGGACCACACTGGGGGACACTGGGGGGACACTGGAGGACACCGGGACACACCGGGGACTGTCCCCGCCACCCCGGCGTTACCTTCTCGAGCGGCCGCAGCGCGTGGAGCTCTCCCGGTGCCACCGAGTCCTCGGCCGGGCGCTGCCACGGCACCGACGGTTTGCGCGGCAGCGACGCCGACGAGCGCAGCTTCACCCGGGGCTGTGAGGGTGACAACGGCCCGGTAACGGCACCGGGCACCCGTTAATGTCCCGGTAATGGCACCGGGACACCCGGTAATGGCACCAGGACACCCGTTAATGTCCCGGTAACGGCACCGGGACACCCGGTAATGTCCCGGTAACGGCACCGGGACACCCGTTAATGTCCCAGTAACGGCACCAGGACACCCGGTAATGTCCCGGTAACGGCACCAGGACACCCAGTAACGGCACCGGGACACCCAGTAACGGCACCGGGACACCCGTTAATGTCCCGGTAATGGCACCGGGACACCCGTTAATGTCCCGGTAATGGCACCAGGACACCCGTTAATGTCCCGGTAACGGCACCGGGACACCCGGTAATGGCACCAGGACACCCGGTAATGGCACCGGGACACCCGGTAATGGCACCGGGACACCCGGTAATGTCCCGTTAATGTCCCAGTAATGGCACCGGGACACCCGGTAATGGCACCGGGACACCCGGTAATGGCACCGGGACACCCGTTAATGGCACCAGGACACCCGTTAATGTCCCGGTAATGGCACCGGGACACCCGTTAATGGCACCGGGACACCCATTAATGGCACCGGGACATCCGGTAATGTCCCGGTAACGGCACCGGGACACCCGGTAATGGCACCAGGACACCCGGTAATGGCACCGGGACACCCGGTAATGGCACCAGGACACCCGGTAATGGCACCAGGACACCCGGTAATGGCACCGGGACACCCGTTAATGTCCCGGTAACGGCACCGGGACACCCGTTAATGGCACCGGGACACCCGTTAATGTCCCGTTAATGGCACCAGGATACCCGGTAATGTCCCGGTAACGGCAACAGGACACCCGTTAATGTCCCGGTAATGGCACCGGGACACCCGGTAACGGCACCAGGACACCCAGTAATGTCCCGGTAACGGCACCAGGACACCCGGTAACGGCACCGGGACACCCGTTAATGTCCCGGTAATGGCACTGAGCCACCCGTTAATGTCCCGTTAATGGCACCGGGACACCCGTTAATGTCCCGGTAACGGCACCAGGACACCCGGTAACGGCACCGGGACACCCCCGTTAGTGCCACCTAAACCCAATTAGTGCCACCACAGCCCCGTTAGTGCCACCAGACCCCAATTAGTGCCACCTAAACCCAATTAGTGCCACCAGACCCCAATTAGTGCCACCAGACCCCAATTAGTGCCACCACACCGCCATTAATGTCACCAAACCCTTGTTAATGCCACCAGACCCCAATTAGTGCCACCAGACCCCATTAACGCCACCAAACCCTCGTTAATGCCACCAAACCCTCATTAGTGCCACCAAACTCTCATTAGTGCCACCAGACCCCAATTAGTGCCACCTGAATCCAATTAGTGCCACCAGACCGCCATTAATGTCACCAAACCCTCATTAGTGCCACCAAACCCTCATTAATGCCACCTAAACCCAATTAATGCCACCAAACCCTCATTAGTGCCACCAGACCCTCGTTAATGCCACCAAACGCTCATTAGTGCCACCAGACCCCAATTAGTGCCACCAAACCCCCACTGATGCCACCAAACCCCTCGGTGTCCCCAAGCGCCACCAGTGCCACCCCAATCCTGGCGCTCCGACCCCCCCGGCAGCCGCGGTGACACCGCGGTGACACCGACACTCACCGGGACGTCACCGGGCATTGGTGACACGGTGCCACCCTCGGTGGCGTGGCCGGTGTCACCTTTGTCACCGGGTGACGCGGCCTTGGCCGGCGCTGGCACGCTGTGGGTGCGATGGACGTGGCGGTGACGTCGTGACGGGGACGGTGACAGGGACGGTGACAGGGACAGGGACGGGGACGGGGACGGGGACGGGTCTGTTGGTGGCACCTCGGTGGCCTCGGTGGCCTCGGTGGCCTTGGTGGCCTCGGGGTGGCTGTGCCGGACGATGGTGAGGGAGTGACAAAGGGACAGGGGACAAAGGGATGGGGACAAAGGGGACAAAGGGACAAAGGGACAAAGGGACAGGGACAGGGGACACAGGGACAGGGATGGGGACAGGGGACAAAGGGACGGGGGACACAGGGATGGGGACAGAGGGACAGGGGACAAAGGGACAAAGGGACAGGGATGGGGACAGGGATGGGACAGGGATGGGGACAGGGGACAGTGATGGGGACAGGGACAGGGACAGGGATGGGACAGGGACAGGGGACAAAGGGACAGGGGACACAGGGACAGGGGACAAAGGGACAAAGGGACAGGGATGGGGACAGGGGATAAAGGGACAGGGACATGGATGGGACAGGGATGGGACAGGAGGGGACAGGGACAGGGATGGGGACAGGGATGGGACAGGGACAGGGGACAAAGGGACAGGGGACACAGGGACAGGGATGGGGACAGGGACACAGGGACAGGGATGGGGACAGGGATGGGACAGGGGACACAGGGACATGGATGGGGACAGGGATGGCACAGAGGGGACACAGGGACAGGGATTAGACAGGGGACACAGGGACAGGGGACAGAGGGACAGGGGACAAAGGGACATGGAGGGGACAGGGATGGGACAGAGGGACAGGGACAGGGATGGGGACCCAGGGACAGGGGACAAAGGGGACACAGGGACAGGGATGGGACAGGGGACAAAGACAGGGACAGGGACAGGGACAGGGGACACAGGGACAGGGATGGGTCAGGGACAGGGATGGGGACAGGGACAGGGACATGGATGGGACAGGGGACACAGGGACAGGGATGGGACAGGGGACAGAGGGACACAGGGACAGGGATGGGAGAGAGGGACAGGGGACACAGGGACATGGATGGGGACAGGGGACACAGATGGGGACAGGGACACAAGGACAGGGATGGGGACAGGGGACAAAGGGACAGGGATGGGGACACGGACAGGGGACACAGGGACAGGAGGGGACAAGGACAGGGATGTGGACAGAGGGACAGTGATGGGGACAGGGGACACAGGGACATGGATGGGACAGGGATGGGGACAGGGACAGGGACAGAGGGACAAAAGAATAAAAGGATGGAGATCAGAGGAACCCCAAATGTGGCAGCAACGAGGGGGACCCCAAATCCTGGTGGGACCAGAGGAACCCCAAACCCTGGTGGGATCAGAGGAACCCCAAACCCTGGTGGGACCAGAGGGGACCCAAAATCCTGGTGGGACCAGAGGGACCCCAAACCTTGGTGGGATCAGAGGAGACCCCAAATCCTGGTGGGACCAGAGGAACCCCAAACCCTGGTGGGACCAGAGGAACCCCAAACCCTGGTGGGATCAGAGGAACCCCAAACCCTGGTGGGAGAAAAGGGGACCCCAAACCCTGGTGGGATCAGAGGAACCCCAAACCCTGGTGGGACAAAAGGTGACCCCAAACCCTGGTGGGATCACAGGAACCCCAAACCCTGGTGGGATCACAGGAACCCCAAACCCTGGTGGGATCACAGAGACCCCAAACCCTGGTGGGACCAGAGTAACCCCAAACCCTGGTGGGACCAGAGGAACCCCAAACCCTGGTGGGACCAGAGGGACCCCAAACCCTGGTGGGACCAGAGGAACCCCAAACCCTGGTGGGATCAGAGGAACCCCAAACCCTGGTGGGACCAGAGGAACCCCAAACCCTGATGGGATCAGAGGAACCCCAAACCCTGGTGGGATCAGAGGAACCCCAAATCCTGGTGGGACCAGAGGAACCCCAAACCCTGGTGGGACCAGAGGAACCCCAAACCCTGATGGGATCAGAGGAACCCCAAACCCTGGTGGGATCAGAGGAACCCCAAACCCTGGTGGGATCAGAAGAACCCCAAACCCTGGTGGGATCAGAAGAACCCCAAACCCTGGTGGGATCAGAAGAACCCCAAACCCTGGTGGGATCACAGAGACCCCAAACCCTGGTGGGACCAGAAGAACCCCAAACCCTGATGGGACCAGAGGGACCCCAAACCCTGGTGGGATCAGAGGGACCCCAAATCCTGGTGGGATCACAGAGACCCCAAACCCTGGTGGGATCAGAGGGACCCCAAACCCTGGTGGGATCAGAGGGACCCCAAATCCTGGTGGGATCACAGAGACCCCAAACCCTGGTGGGATCAGAGGTGACCCCAAACCCTGGTGGGACCAGAGGAACCCCAAACCCTGGTGAGATCAGAGGAACCCCAAACCCTGGTGGGATCAGACCCATCTCCTGACCTCAAACAGAACCTGAGGAACCCCAAATCCCAACACCCACATGTCCCCCTCATCCCCAGATGATGTCCCCAGATGATGTCCCCAGGTGTCCCCAGATGATGTCCCCAGGTGTCCCCAGGTGTCCCCAGGTGTCCCCAGATGATGTCCCCAGATGATGTCCCCAGATGATGTCCCCAGATGATGTCCCCAGGTGTCCCCAGGTGTCCCCAGATGATGTCCCCAGGTGTCCCCAGATGATGTCCCCAGAAGATGTCCCCAGGTGTCCCCAGATGATGTCCCCAGGTGTCCCCAGATGATGTCCCCAGGTGTCCCCAGGTGTCCCCAGAAGGTGTCCCCAGATGATGTCCCCAGATGATGTCCCCAGATGATGTCCCCAGATGATGTCCCCAGGTGTCCCCAGGTGTCCCCAGATGATGTCCCCAGATGATGTCCCCAGGTGTCCCCAGGTGTCCCCAGGTGTCCCCAGGTGTCCCCAGATGATGTCCCCAGGTGTCCCCAGATGATGTCCCCAGATGTCCCCAGGTGTCCCCAGGTGTCCCCAGGTGTCCCCAGATGATGTCCCCAGGTGTCCCCAGATGATGTCCCCAGGTGTCCCCAGGTGTCCCCAGGTGTCCCCAGATGATGTCCCCAGATGATGTCCCCAGATGATGTCCCCAGGTGATGTCCCCAGGTGTCCCCAGGTGTCCCCAGATGATGTCCCCAGGTGTCCCCAGATGATGTCCCCAGATGATGTCCCCAGGTGTCCCCAGGTGTCCCCAGGTGTCCCCAGGTGATGTCCCCAGGTGTCCCCAGATGATGTCCCCAGATGATGTCCCCAGGTGTCCCCAGGTGTCCCCAGGTGTCCCCAGATGATGTCCCCAGGTGTCCCCAGATGATGTCCCCAGGTGTCCCCAGGTGTCCCCAGGTGTCCCCAGATGATGTCCCCAGGTGTCCCCAGGTGTCCCCAGGTGTCCCCAGGTACCTTCTCCCAGCGGTGGAGCTGAGGTGGACGGACACGGGGACAGGTGTCCCCTCCCTGATGGCCCTGAGGATGGTGGGCAGCGGCTCCAGCTCCTCCTGCGTGACCTGCGAGGACACCACGGGGACATCACCGGTGGCCCGGGGGACACCAGCGAAGAACGAGGTGGCCGGAGGGGTGGTGGCACCTGGTCGAGGCCGGAGAAGATGTCGCAGAGCAGCAGGTGGAGCGTGGCGAGCTCCAGGGCCAGGTCCACGCGGCCGTCGGTGGTGGCCACGTGGTCACCGGCCTCGGTGGTGGCCACGGCCCTCAGGAAGTCGGTCATGGTGGCCCAGTTGTGCTCCAGGAAGTCGTTCATGAAGGTCATGTAGGGTTCCTTCTCACCAAACCTGGGGTCAACGGCGCGGGTGGGGTCAAGGGGGTCATCGTTGGGGTCAAGGGGTCACCACCATGGTCTGAGGTCATCATTGTGGCCAAGGGGTCACCACCATGATCACATGGTCCACCATCATGGTCAGAGGTCACCACCATGGTCTGGGGTCATGGCTGTGGTCAAAGGGTCACCACTGTGGTCTTGAGGTCATTGTCATGGTCATGGGTCATGGTCATGGTCAGGGGTCACCACCATGGTCTGGGGTCATGGTCATGGTCAGGGGTCACCACCATGGTCTGGGGTCATGGCCGTGGTCAAAGGGTCATCAGTGTGGTCTTGAGGTCATCGTTGTGGTCAAAGGGTCACCACCGTGGTCTTGAGGTCATGGCCGTGGTCAAAGGGTCATCAGTGTGGTCTTGAGGTCATTGTCGTGGTCTTGAGGTCATTGTTGTGGTCAAGGGGTCACCACCGTGGTCTTGAGGTCATTGTGGTGGTCTTGAGGTCATCGTCGTGGTCAAAGGGTCATCATTGTGGTCTTGAGGTCATTGTCGTGGTCATGGGTCATGGTCATGGTCAGGGGTCACCACCGTGGTCTTGAGGTCATCATTGTGGTCAAAGGGTCACCACCGTGGTCTTGGGGTCATTGTCATGGTCAAGGGGTCACCACCATGGTCTGAGGTCATCATTGTGGCCAAGGGGTCACCACCATGAGCACATGGTCCACCATCATGGTCAGAGGTCATCATCATGGTCTGGGGTCATCATCATGCTCTGAGGTCATCATTGTGGTCAAAGGGTCATCGTCGTGGTCTTGGGGTCATTGTTGTGGTCTTGAGGTCATGGCCGTGGTCAAAGAGTCACCACCGTGGTCTTGGGGTCATTGTTGTGGTCAAAGGGTCATCATTGTGGTC
Source organism: Taeniopygia guttata (assembly GCF_003957565.2). NCBI lineage: Eukaryota > Metazoa > Chordata > Aves > Passeriformes > Estrildidae > Taeniopygia > Taeniopygia guttata. The sequence goes on from NC_044243.2 coordinate 1,039,211, forward strand.
TTGAGGTCATTGTCGTGGTCAAAGGGTCATCGTCGTGGTCTTGGGGTCATCGTCGTGGTCTTGAGGTCATTGTTGTGGTCAAGGGGTCACCACCGTGGTCCTGGGGTCATGGCCGTGGTCAAAGGGTCATCGTCGTGGTCTTGAGGTCATCGTCGTGGTCAAGGGGTCACCACCATGGTCAAGGGGTGACCACCATAGTCTGAGGTCATCATTATGGTCAAGAGGTCACCACCATGGACTGGGGTCATCGTCATGGTCATGGGGTCATTGTCATGGTCATGGGTCATGGTCATTGTCAAGGAGTCACCACCATGGTCAAGGGGTCACCACCATGGTCTGGGGTCACTGTCATGGTCATGGGGTCATTGTCATGGTCATGGGTCATGGTCATGGTCAAGGAGTCACCACCATGGTCAAGGGGTCACCACCATGGTCTGGGGTCACTGACATGGTCATGGGTCATGGTCATGGGTCATCGTCAAGGGGTCACCACCATGGTCAAGGGGTCACCACCATAGTCTGAGGTCATCATTATGGTCAAGGAGTCACCACCATGGTCTGGGGTCATCGTCATGGTCATGGGTCATGGTCATGGTCAAGGGGTCACCACCATGGTCAGAGGTCACCATCATGGTCAGGGGTCACCATCATGGTCTGAGGTCACCACCATGGACTGGGGTCATCGTCATGGTCATGGGGTCACCACCATGGTCAAGGGGTCACCACCATGGTCTGGGGTCATCGTCATGGTCATGGGTTATGGTCATGGTCAAGGGGTCACCACCATAGTCTGAGGTCATCATTATGGTCAAGGGGTCACCACCATGGTCTGGGGTCACTGACATGGTCATGGGTCATGGTCATGGGTCATGGTCATGGTCAAGGGGTCACCACCATGGTCTGGGGTCACTGACATGGTCATGGGTCATGGTCATGGGTCATCGTCAAGGGGTCACCATCATGGTCAAGGGGTCACTACCATGGTCAAGGGGTGACCACCATAGTCTGAGGTCATCATTATGGTCAAGAGGTCACCACCATGGACTGGGGTCATCGTCATGGTCATGGGTTATGGTCATGGTCAAGGGGTCACCACCATGGTCAAGGGGTGACCACCATAGTCTGAGGTCATCATTATGGTCAAGGGGCACCACCATGGTCAAGGGGCCACCACCATGGTCAAGGGGTCACCACCATGGTCTGAGGTCACCACCATGGACTGGGGTCATCGTCATGGTCATGGGGTCATTGTCATGGTCAAGAGGTCACCACCATGGTCAAGGGGTGACCACCATAGTCTGAGGTCATCATTATGGTCAAGAGGTCACCACCATGGTCAAGGGGTCACCACCATGGTCTGGGGTCACCACCATGGACTGGGGTCACCACCATGGACTGGGGTCACCACCATGGTCATGGGGTCATTGTCATGGTCAAGGGGTCACCACCATGGTCAAGGGGTCACCACCATGGTCAAGGGGTCACCACCATGGTCACGGTCAAAGGCCACTTTCAGGAACGTGGACCATCCAAACCAACTGTCCGTGGCGCGTTGGGGACAACCCGACCTTGGGGACAACCCCACCACCCCACGTCCCCATCGTCCCCACGGCCACCTACGTGGTGAAGTTGGCCAAGTTCTGGATGACCTTGGCCACCAGCGTCAGGCTGCGGGCGGTGGCCTCGCCGGGGTACTCCTGGACCAGGCCGAAGAGGCTCGGGGACATGATGGCCGGGCAGAGGAACCTCAGGAAGAGCGAGGAGGACACCAGGCGCCGGCCGGTGGCCGCCTTGCCGCGCGCCGCGCACTCGGAGCTCCACGCCGCGAACACCTCGCCCAGCTCCGCCGGGAAGGACCTGGTGGGACACCGTGGTGGGACACGGGGTGGTGGCACCACCTCTGGGGTTGGTGACCAGTGGTTTTTGGTGGGCGTCTTCATGTGTGGACCAAAGGTGGGTGGTGTCCGTCACCATCCGTGTGGCCAAGTTTGTCCCCGAGTCCATCCTGGTGTCCATCCGTGTCCCCAAGTCCATCCTGGTGTCCATCCGTGTCCCCAGGTCCATCCTGGTGTCCATCTCCATCCATGTCACCAAGTCCATCCTGGTGTCCATCTCCATCCCTGTCCCCAAGTCCATCCTGGTGTCCATCCGTGTCCCCAAGTCCATCCTGGTGTCCATCCGTGTCCCCAGGTCCATCCTGGTGTCCACCCGTGTCCCCAAGTCCATCCTGGTGTCCACCCGTGTCCCCAAGTCCATCCTGGTGTCCATCTCCATCCGTGTCACCAAATTTGTCCCCGAGTCCATCCTGGAGTCCATCTCCATCCCTGTCCCCAAACTCGTCCCCAGACTTGTCTCCAAGTCCATCCTGGTGTCCATCTCCATCCCTGTCCCCAAACTCGTCCCCAGATTTGTCCCCAGGTCCATCCTGGTGTCCATCCCCATCCGTGTCACCAAACGTGTCCCCAAACTTGTCCCCAAGTCCATCCTGGTGTCCCTCACCATCCGTGTCACCAAGTCCATCCTGGTGTCCATCTCCATCCGTGTCACTAAACTTCTCCCCAAGTCCATTCTGGTGTCCATCACCATCCGTGTCACTAAGTCCATCCTGGTGTCCATCTCCATCCCTGTCCCCAAGTCCATCCTGGTGTCCATCTCCATCCATGTCACCAAACTTGTCCCCAAACTTGTCCCCAAACTTGTCCCCAAAGTCCATCCTGGTGTCCATCTCCATCCGTGTCCCTGAGTTCATCCTGGTGTCCATCTCCATCCGTGTCCCCAGGTCCATCCTGGTGTCCATCTCCATCCGTGTCCCCAAATTTGTCCCCAGACTTGTCCCCAAGTCCATCCTGGTGTCCATCTCCATCCGTGTCCCCAAACTTGTCCCCAAACTTGTCCCCAAGTCCATCCTGGTGTCCATCTCCATCCATGTCCCCAAATTTGTCCCCAGGTCCATCGTGGTGTCCATCTCCATCCATGTCCCCAAACACTTCCTGTCCCCAATCCCACCCCCGTGTCCGAGCTTCTCCCAGGTTCTCCTGTCCCTCATCCCAGGTTCTCCTGTCCCTTCTCCCAGGTTCTCCTGGCCCTTCTCCCAGGATCTCCTGTCCCTTCTCCCGGGTTCTCCTGTCCCTTCTCCCAGGTTCTCCTGTCCCTTGTCCCAGGTTCTCCTGTCCCTTCTCCCAGGTTCTCCTGTCCCTTCTCCCAGGATCTCCTGTCCCTTCTCCCAGGTTCTCCTGTCCCTTCTCCCAGGATCTCCTGGCCCCGGTGCCACCCCGGTGCCACCCCGGTGCCACCCGCGGTGTCCCTCACTCGGAGCCGTTGGTGATGTGCCGCAGGGTCTCCTCGCAGAGCCGCCGCAGCTGCTGCCGGTGCTCGGCCAGCTCCAGCCCCGAGCATCTGCTGGGGTCCACCTCGGAGCTCTCCTCGGAGCTGCAGAGCTGGGCCACCACCTCCCCTGGGGACAGGGGACAGCCCGTGAGGGGACCGAGAGGTCACCGAGGTCAGGATGGACGTGAGGAACCCACAGCACGTCCCCACGGATGGTCCCACAGTCCATGAGGTGACCGAGAGGTCACCGAGGTCAGGATGGACAGGAGGAACCCACAACACGTCACCATGAATGGTCCCACAGTCCATGAGGGGACCGAGAGGTCACCGAGGTCAGGATGGACAGGAGGAACCCACACCACATCTCCATGAATGGTCCCACAGTCCATGAGGGGACTGAGAGGTCACCGAGGTCAGGATGGACGTGAGGAACCCACACCACGTCCCCATGGATGGTCAGGGGTGTCCCACAGTCCATGAGGGGACTGAGAGGTCACCGAGGTCAGGATGGACAGGAGGAACCCACACCATGTCCCCATGGGTGGTCAGGGGTGTCCCACAGGCCATGAGGGGACCGAGAGGTCACCGGGGTCAGGATGGACAGGAGGAACCCACAGCACGTCCCCATGGGTGGTCAGGGGTGTCCCACAGGCCATGAGGGGACTGAGAGGTCACCGAGGTCAGGATGGACGTGAGGAACCCACAGCACGTCCCCATGGGTGGTCAGTGGTGTCCCACAGGCCATGAGGTGACCAAGATGCTACCACCACGTCCCCATGGATGGTCAGAGGTGTCCCACAGTCCATGAGGGGACCGAGAGGTCACCAGGGTCAGGATGGACATGAGGAACCCACACCACGTCCCCATGGGTGGTCCCACAGTCCATGAAGAGACCGAGAGGTCACCAGGGTCAGGATGGACATGAGGAACCCACACCACGTCCCCACGGATGGTCCCACAGTCCATGAGGGGACCGAGAGGTCACCAAGGTCAGGATGGACATGAGGAACCCACACCACATCTCCATGAATGGTCCCACAGGCCATGAGGGGACCGAGAGGTCACCGAGGTCAGGATGGACGTGAGGAACCCACACCACGTTCCCATGGGTGGTCAGAGGTGTCCCACAGTCCATGAGGGGACCGAGAGGTCACCGGGGTCAGGATGGATGTGAGGAACCCACAGCACGTCCCCATGGGTGGTCAGGGGTGTCCTACAGGCCATGAGGGGACCGAGAGGTCACCGAGGTCAGGATGGACATGAGGAACCCACACCACATCCCCACGGATGGTCCCACAGGCCATGAGGTGATCAAGATGTCACCACCACGTCCCCATGGATGGTCAGGGGTGTCCCACAGTCCATGAGGGGACCGAGAGGTCACCGGGGTCAGGATGGACAGGAAGAACCCACACCACATCTCCATGAATGGTCCCACAACCCACGAGGTGACTGAGATGTCACCACCACGTCGCCACGGATGGTCAGGGGTGTCCCACAGGCCATGAGGTGACCAAGATGCCACCACCACGTCCTCATGGATGGTCAGAGGTGTCCCACAGGCCATGAGGAGATCAAGAGGTCACCACAACGTCTCCATGGGTGGTCAGGGGTGTCCCACAACCCCAGCGTTGCCCCACCAAGGTGTCCTGCCACCCGCCGGGATGTCCCCGTGTCCCCTGGGCGTACCCAGCGTGTCCTGCAGGTACGTGGCCCCCACCAGCTTCATGAACTCCTCGATGGCCTTGGTGGCCAAGGTGTTCTCGCGGAAGATCAGCGCCTCGCGCTCGTCCAAGCGCTCCAGCTCGGCCACGCCCAGGTCCACCAGGAACGACTGCGGGGACACGTGGGGACGTGTGGTGGCACCCGTGACCCCAAAGGGTCCCATGACCCCAAAGGGTTTGGTGGCACCCGTGTCCCCAAAGGGTTTGGTGGCACCCGTGTCCCCAAAGGGTTTGGTGGCACCCGTGTCCTCAAAGGGTTTGGTGGCACCCGTGTCCCCAGAAGTTCCCATGACCTTGAAGGGTTTGGTGGCACCCGTGTCCTCAAAGAGTCCCATGACCCCGAAGGGTTTGGTGGCACCCATGACCCCGAAGGGTTTGGTGGCACCCGTGTCCCCAAAGGGTCCCATGACTTTGAAGGGTTTGGTGGCACCTGTGTCCCCAAAGGGTTTGGTGGCACCCATGACCCCAAAGGGTTTGGTGGCACCCGTGTCCCCAAAGGGTTTGGTGGCACCCGTGTCCCCAAAGGGTTTGGTGGCACCCGTGACCCCAAAGGGTCCTGTGTCCCCAAAGGGTCCCATGACCTTGAAGGGTTTGGTGGCAGCCGTGACCCCAAAGGGTCCCATGACCTTGAAGGGTTTGGTGGCACCCATGTCACCAAAGGGTCCCATGACCCCGAAGGGTTTGGTGGCACCCGTGACCCCAGAGGGTCCCATGACCTTGAAGGGTTTGGTGGCACCCGTGACCCCAAAGGGTCCCGTGTCCCCAAAGGGTCCCATGACCTTGAAGGGTTTGGTGGCACCCATGTCCTCAAAGGGTTTGGTGGAACCCATGACCCCGAAATGACCAAGTCAACCCATGTTGGATCTCCTGGTGTCTCTTGAGTTGGGTTTGCCATGTCTAAAGTCTTCTTCTAACTCAAGCCAAGCCAACCCAACTCAACCCAAACCCAACCCAACCCAACCCAACCCAACCCAACCCAACTCAACCCAACCCAACCCAACCCAACCCATCCCAACCCAACTCAACTCAACCCAAACCAAACCCAACTCAACTCAACTCAACCCAAATCAACCAAACCCAACTCAACCCAACCCAACTCAACTCAACCTCACCCAACTCAACCCAACACATCCATCCCATCTCACCAATCCCATCCCAACCCAACCCAACCCAACCCAACCCAACCCAACCCAACCCAACCCAACCCAACCCAACCCAACCCAACTAAACTCAACCAATCCAACTCAACCCAACTCAACCCAACCCAACCCAACCCAACCCAACCCAACCCAACCCAACCCAACCCAACCCAACCCAACCCAACCCAAATCAACCAAACCCAACCAGTGTAACCAACCCAACCAACACAACCCAACTCAACCCAACCCAACCCAACCCAACCCAACCCAACCCAAACCAAATCAACCAAACCCAACTCAACCCAACCCAACCCAACCCAACCCAACCCAACCCAACCCAAACCAAATCAACCCAACCCAACCCAACCCAACCCAACTCAACCCAATGCATCCATCCCAACCCAACCCAACCCAACCCAACCCAACCCAACCCAACCCATCCTCATTCAAACCAACACATCCAACCCAATCCATCCCAACGCAACTAAACTCAACCCAACCCAACCCAACTCAACCCAAACCAACCCAACCCAACTCAACCCAACCTCACCCAACTCAACCCAACACATCCATCCCATCTCACCAATCCCATCCCAACCCAACCCAACCCAACTCAACCCAACCCAACCCAACCCATCCCCATTTAAACCAACTCATCCAACCCAACCCAACCCAACCCAACCCAACCCAACCCAACCCAACCCAACCCAACCCAACTCAACCCAACCTCACCCAACTCAACCCAACACATCCATCCCATCTCACCAATCCCATCCCAACCCAACCTAACCCATCCTCATTCAAACCAACTCATCCAACCCAACCCAACCAAACCCACCCCTGTACCCGACGCCGCCCCACCTTGGCCTTGCCGGTGCTCTGCAGGACGCGCACCAACGCGCCGGCCAGCTCCTCCTTGTGCCGCGCGGCGATGAGCGGCTCCAGGCGGCCACACAGCTCCCGGTAGTGGAAGGTGATGAACTCCGCCAACTCCTTGTACCGCACGATGGGCAACACCCTGACCTGGCGGTACCGCCCGCCCAACCGCAGCGCCGGCGCCCGCTCGCCGCCGGCGCCGCTCAGGGGGTACCACCGCTCCAGGGGCTGCCGCGCCGCTGCCAGCTCGGCCAGCGGGATGGTGACGGCGGACAGCGGCCGGCAGCCGGGGTGGTCGTCGCGGCACAGCGCGACGGTGAGGGCGCGCGCCGGCGGCAGCGCCGGGAGGTGGAAGAGTTCGCCCCAGAAGAGTTGGCCGTCGGCGCCGGACGGTTTGGCCGTGGTGCGGGCGAAGATGGCGCCGTCCAGTTGGAGGTGGCAGCGGAGGCGGCGCCGCGCCGGGAGGTCACGGCCCTCGTAGATCCAAAGGGTCAGAGACAGGTCCAGGCGCTCGCAGCTGTCCTGGAGGGACAGGGGACAATGGGGACAATGGGGACAATGGGGACAATGGGGACAATGGGGATAATGGAGACAATGGGGACAATGGGGATAAAGGGGACAATGGGGACAATGGGGACAATGGGGACAATGGGGACAATGGGGACAATGGGGACAGTGGGGACAATGGGGACAATGGGGACAATGGGGACAATGGGGACAATGGGGATAAAGTGGACAATGGGACAAAGGGGACAAGGGGGACAATGGGGACAATGGGGACAATGGGACAATGGGACAATGGGGATAATGGGGACAATGGGGACAGTGGGGACAATGGGGATAAAGGGACAATGGGGACAATGGGGACAATGGGGACAGTGGGGACAATGGGGACAATGGGGACAATGGGACAATGGGACAATGGGGATAATGGGGACAATGGGACAATGGGGACAAAGGGACAATGGGGACAATGGGACAAAGGGACAATGGTGACAATGGTGACAAAGGGGACAATGGGGACAATGGGGACAATGGGGATAAAGGGGACAATGGGACATTGGGGACAATGGGGACAATGGGGATAAAGGGGACAAGGGGACAATGGGGACAATGGGGACAATGGGGACAAAGGGGAGAGAGGGGACAATGGGGACAATGGGACAATGGGGACAATGGGGACAATGGGACAATGGGGACAATGGGGACAATGGGGACAAAGGGGAGAGAGGGGACAATGGGGACAATGGGGACAATGGGGACAATGGGACAATGGGGACAATGGGGACAATGGGACAAGGGGGACAAAGGGGACAAAGGGACAATGGCACAAAGGGGACAATGAGGACAAAGGGACAATGGCACAAAGGGGACAAAGGGGACAATGGTGACAGTTCGTGCCTCAGTTTCCCCACCAGCCCAAGGACAGGAGAGCCCGATGAGGGGCTGGGGGTGGCAGGGTGTCCCCGAGGTGTCCCCAGGGTGTCCCCTCAGTGTCCCCGGGGTGTCCCCGAGGTGTCCCTGTCCCACCTTGCCCGGCCGTGCCACCCGCCGCAGTTCCTCCATCCATCGGTCGCGCTCGGCCCGGGAGGCGCAGGAGAAGGAGCGGCTGCCCGAGGGTGTGATCACCTGAGGGGACAGCGAGGGGACACCCAGGGGACACTGAGGTGGCATTGAGGGTGATGGGACACTGAGGGGACACTGAGCATGATGGGGACACTGAGGGGACACTGAGGGGACACTGAGGGTGACAAGGACACTGAGGGGACACTGAGGGGATACTGGGGTGGCACTGAGGGTGACGGGACACTGAGGGTGACAGGGACACTGAGGGTGACACTGGGGGGACATTGGGGTGGCATTGAGGGGACACTGAGGGGACACTGGGGTGGCATTGAGAGGGATGGGGACACTGAGGGTGACAGGACACTGAGGGACACTGAGGGGACACTGGGGGGACACTGGGGGTGATGGGGACAGCGGGGACACCGAGGGGACACTGGGGGACACTGGGGGACACTGGGGTGGCATTGAGGGTGATGGGACACTGAGGGTGATGGGACACTGAGGGACACTGAGGGACACTGAGGGGACACTGAGGGTGACAGGGACGCTGAGGGGACACTGGGGTGGCATTGAGGGGACACTGGGGTGGCATTGAGGTTGGCATTGAGGGGACACTGAGGGGACACTGGGGTGGCATTGAGGGTGGCATTGAGGGGACACTGAGGGGACACTGGGGTGGCACTGAGGGGACACTGAGGGTGACAAGGACGCTGAGGGAAACTGGGGGTGATGGGGACACTGAGGGGACACTGGGGTGGCACTGAGGGGACACTGAGGGGACACTGAGGGACACTGAGGGGACACTGAGGGGACACTGGGGGGACACTGAGGGTGACAGGACACTGAGGGACACTGAGGGTGATGGGGACACCGAGGGGACACTGAGGGACACTGAGGGGACACTGGGGTGGCATTGAGGGTGATGGAACACTGAGGGTGACAGGGACACTGAGGGACACTGAGGGTGATGGGGACACTGAGGGGACACCAGGGGACACTGAGGGACACTGAGGGGACATTGGGGTGGCATTGAGGGGACATTGGGGTGGCATTGAGAGGGATGGGGACACTGAGGGTGACAAGGACGCTGAGGGGACACTGGGGTGGCATTGAGGGGACACTGAGGGGACACTGAGAGGACACTGAGGGGACATTGAGGGGACACCGAGGGGACACTGAGGGACACTGAGGGACACTGAGGGACACTGAGGGACACTGAGGGAACACTGAGGGACACTGAGGGGACACTGAGGGACACTGAGGGACACTGAGGGTGACAGGGACACTGAGGGGACACTGAGGGGACATTGAGGGTGATGGGGACACTGAGGGGACACCAGGGGACACTGGGGTGGCATTGAGGGGACACTGAGGGGACACTGGGGTGGCATTGAGGGGACACTGAGGGGACACTGGGGTGGCATTGAGGGTGATGGGGACACTGAGGGTGACAGGGACACTAAGGGGACACTGGGGTGGCACTGAGGGGACACTGAGGGGACACTGGGGGGACACTGGGGTGGCATTGAGGGGACACTGGGGTGGCATTGAGGGTGATGGGGACACTGAGGGGACACTGAGGGGACACTGAGGTGGCCTTGAGGGGACATTGAGGGTGATGGGACACTGAGGGTGGCAGGACACTGAGGGACACCGAGGGTGACACTGTTTTGGGTGCCGTTTTTGGGATCCGGGTGCCCTTTTTGGGATCCGGGCGCCATTTTTGGGATCCGGGTGCCCTTTTTGGGGTTTGGGTGCCCTTTTTAGGGTCCGGGTGCCCTTTTTGGGATCCGGGAGCCTTTTTTGGATTTGGGGGTGCCTTTTTTGGGATCCGGGTGCCGTTTTTGGGGCGCAGGGGCCGTTTTTGGGGCGTGAGGGCCGTTTCTGAGGTGCGGGTGCCGTTTTTGGGGTCCGGGTGCCCTTTTTGGGGTCCGGGTGCCCTTTTTGGGGTCCGGGTGCCCTTTTTGGGATCCGGGTGCCGTTTTTGGGATCCGGGTGCCCTATTTGGATTTGGGTTCCCTTTTTGGGATCTGGGTGCCCTTTTTGGGGTTTGGGTGCCCTGTTAGGATTTCTGGGGTGCTCTGGGTGCCCTTTTTGGGGTTTGGGCGCCCTTTTCAGGATCCAGGTGCCGTTTTTGGGATCCGGGTGCCCTTTTTGGGATCTGGGTGCCCTTTTTAGGGTCTGGGTGCCTTTTTTGGGGTATGGGTGCCCTGTTAGGATTTCTGGGGTGCTCTGGGTGCCCTATTTGGATTTGGGGGTGCCCTTTTTGGGATCTGGGTGCCCTATTTGGATTTGGGGGTGCCCTTTTTGGGGTGCAGGGGCCTTTTTTGGGATCCGGGTGCCCTTTTTGGGATCTGGGTGCCCTTTTTAGGGTTCGGGTGCCCTTTTTGGGATCCGGGTGCCCTTTTTGGGATCCGGGTGCCCTTTTTGGGATCCAGGTGCCGTTTTTGGGGCGCGGGGCAGTTTTTGGGATCTGGGTGCCCTTTTTGGGATCCGGGTGCCCTTTTTGGGATCCGGGTGCCCTTTTTGGGATCCAGGTGCCCTTTTTGGGATCCGGGTGCCATTTTTGGGATCCGGGTGCCCTTTTTGGGATCCGGGTGCCCTTTTTGGGGTGCGGGTGCCCTTTTTAGGGTTCAGGTGCCCTTTTTGGGATCCGCGTGCCCTTTTTGGGATCCGGGAGCCGTTTTTGGGGCGCGGGTGCCCTTTTTGGGATCCTGGGGCCGTTTTTGGGATCCGGGTGCCGTTTTTGGGGCGCGGGGCAGTTTTTGGGATTTGGGGGTGCCGTTTTTGGGGCGCGGGGCAGTTTTTGGGATCTGGGTGCCATTTTTGGGATCCGGGAGCCGTTTTTGGGATCCGGGTGCCATTTTTGGGATCCGGGTGCCGTTTTTGGGATCCGGGTGCCGTTTTTGGGGCGCGGGGCCGTTTTTGGGATTTGGGGGTGCCGTTTTTGGGGTGCAGGGGCAGTTTTGGGGCGCGGGGCCGTACCTGGAAGCAGAAGCTCTCTCCCGCCACGCTGCCGTGCACCGGCCGCACCACGACACCGTCACCGCTGAGCTCCAGCCCGGGGGGCGACACCGGGGACCCGCCGCGGCTGCGGGACCCCAAAAGGGACAGGGGTGTCACCGGGACCCCAAAAAGGGACCCCAAAAGGGACAGGGGTGACACCGGGACCCCAGAAAGGGACAGGGGGGACACCGGGACCCCAAAAGGGACAGGGGTGTCACCGGGACCCCAAAAGGGACAGGGGTGTCACCGGGACCCCAAAAAGGGACAGGGGTGACACCGGGACCCCGAAAAGGGACCCCGAAAAGGGACAGGGGTGTCACCGGGACCCCAAAAAGGGACAGGGGTGTCACCGGGACCCCGAAAAGGGACCCCAAAAGGGAGAGGGGTGTCACCGGGACCCCAAAAGGGACAGGGGTGTCACCGGGACCCCAAAAAGGGACCCCAAAAAGGGGACAGGGGTGTCACCAGGACCCCAAAGGGACCCCAAAAAGGGACCCCAAAAAGGGACCCCGAAAAGGGACCCCAAAAGGGGACAGGGGGGACACCGGGACCCCAAAAAGGGACAGGGGTGTCACCGGGACCCCGAAAAGGGACCCCAAAAGGGAGAGGGGTGTCACCGGGACCCCAAAAAGGGACCCCAAAAGGGAGAGGGGTGTCACCGGGACCCCAAAAGGGACAGGGGTGACACCGGGACCCCGAAAAGGGACCCCGAAAAGGGACCCCGAAAAGGGACCCCAAAAAAGGACCCCAAAAGGGGACAGGGGTGTCACCGGGACCCCGAAAAGGGACCCCAAAAAGGGAGAGGGGTGACACCGGGACCCCGAAAGGGACAGCAGTGTCACCGGAACCCCGAAAAGGGACCCCGAAAAGGGACCCCAAAAAGGGACAGGGGTGTCACCGGGACCCCAAAGGGACCCTGAAAAGGGACCCCAAAAGGGGACAGGGGTGTCACCAGGACCCCAAAGGGACCCCAAAAAGGGCCCCGAAAAGGGACCCCGAAAAGGGACAGGAGTGTCACTGGGACCCCAAAGGGACCCCGAAAAGGGATCCCAAAAAGGGACCCCGAAAAGGGACCCCAAAAAGGGACCCCAAAAGGGACAGGGGTGTCACCGGGACCCCAAAAAGGGACAGGAGTGTCACCGGGACCCCGAAAAGGGACAGCGAGGGGACAGCAAGGGGACAGCGGGGTCACCGGGACAGGAGTGGCACTGACCTGTCACCCTCGGGCGCTGCCACCACCCCGGGGTCACTTCTGGTGCCACCGCGACTCTTCCAGTCCCGGAGGAGCCTCTTCCAGAGCAGCGCCTGGGGACGGGGACAGGGACAGTGACAGAGGGGACAGGGACAGCGACATGGGGACAGGGACAGTGACACAGTGACAGAGGGGACAGGGATGGGGACAGTGACACAGGGACAGGGACAGGGACACAGTGACAGAGGGACAGGGACAGGGACAGGGACACAGGGACACAGGGACACAGGGACAGGGACAGGGACACGGGGACACAGTGACACAGGGACACAGTGACACAGGGACAGGGACAGGGACACAGGGGACAGGGACACAGGGACAGGGACAGGGACAGTGACACAGGGACAGGGACACAGGGGACAGGGACACAGGGACAGGGACACTGACACAGGGACAGGGACACAGTGACAGTGACACAGGGGACAGGGACAGGGACAGTGACAGTGACAGAGGGGACAGGGACAGGGATGGGGACACAGGGGACAGGGACAGGGACAGGGACAGAGGGACAGGGACGGGGACAGGGACAGGGGGACACAGGGACAGTGACACAGGGACAGGGATGGGGACAGAGGGACAGGGACAGTGACAGAGGGACAGGGACGGGGACAGGGACAGTGACACAGGGACACAGTGACACAGTGACAGAGGGGACAGGGACAGAGGGGACAGGGACAGAGGGACAGGGACAGGGACAGGGACACAGGGACACAGTGACACAGGGGACAGGGACAGGGATGGGGACACAGTGACACAGGGACACAGTGACACAGGGACACAGGGACAGTGACACAGGGACAGGGACAGTGACACAGTGACAGTGACAGAGGGGACAGGGACAGGGACAGGGACAGTGACACAGGGACAGGGACAGGGACAGAGGGACAGGGACACAGTGACAGAGGGGACAGGGACAGGGATGGGGACAGGGACAGTGACACAGGGACAGGGACAGGGACAGGGACAGAGGGACAGGGACGGGGACAGTGACACAGTGACACAGTGACAGTGACAGTGACAAGGACAGGTGACAATGACAATGGCAGTGACACAGTGACAGTGACAGTGACAGTGACAGTGACAGTGACAGTGACAATGACAATGACAATGACACAGTGACAACGACAGTGGCAGTGCCACCTCTGTCCCACCTTGCCGTGTCCCGTCCTGCGCTCGGCCGGGCCTGGGGGGGCACCCAGTGAAAACCAGTATGGACCAGTATGGACCAGTATGGACCAGTATGGACCAGTACGGACCAGTATGGACCAGTATGTACCAGTATAAACCAGTATAAACCAGTATAAACCAGTATGGACCAGTATGGACCAGTATGGACCAGTATAAACCAGTATGGACCAGTATGGACCAGTACGGACCAGTATGGACCAGTATAAACCAGTATAACCCAGTATAAACCAGTATGGACCAGTATGGACCAGTATGGACCAGTATAAACCAGTATGGACCAGTATGGACCAGTACGGACCAGTATGGACCAGTATAAACCAGTATAACCCAGTATAAACCAGTATAAACCAGTATGAACCAGTATGGACCAGTATGGACCCGTCACCCCCCGAGTAACCCTCCAGTGCTCCCAGTATAAACCAGTATGGAACAATACAGACCAGTACGGACCAGTATAAACCAGTATGGACCAGTATGGACCAGTACGGACCACTATAACCCAGTATAACCCAGTATAACCCAGTATAAACCAGTATAACCCAGTATAACCCAGTATAAACCAGTATAAACCAGTATAAACCAGTATCTCCCCAGTGCTCCCAGTACAAACCAGTATAACCCAGTATAAACCAGTATAAACCAGTATAACCCAGTATAAACCAGTATAAACCAGTATAAACCAGCATAACCCAGTATAACCCAGTATAACCCAGTATAATCCAGTATAACCCAGTATGAACCAGTATGAACCAGTATGAACCCGTCACCCCCTGAGTAACCCCCCAGTGCTCCCAGTATAAACCAGTATAACCCAGTAACCCCAAAGTGCTCCCAGTATAAACCAGTATGGACCAGTATGGACCAGTACGGACCATTATAACCCAGTAACCCCAAAGTGCTCCCAGTATAAACCAGTATAACCCAGTATAAACCAGTATAAACCAGTATGAACCAGTATGAACCCGTCACCCCCCGAGTAACCCCCCAGTGCTCCCAGTATAAACCAGTATAACCCAGTAACCCCAAAGTGCTCCCAGTATAAACCAGTATAACCCAGTAACCCCCCAGTGCTCCCAGTATAAACCAGTATGGAACAATACAGACCAGTACGGACCAGTATAAACCAGTATGGACCAGTATAACCCAGTTTGGACCAGTATAAACCAGTATGGACCAGTATGGACCAGTATAAACCAGTATAACCCAGTAGCCCCAAAGTGCTCCCAGTATAAACCAGTATAGCCCAGTATAAACCAGTATAACCCAGTATAACCCAGTATAAACCAGTATAAACCAGTATAACCCAGTTCCCTCCCAGTCCCTCCCAGTTCCCTCCCAGTTCCCCCCGTGTCTCACCCGGGTTGGGCTCGGTGGCCTCGGGGGTGGCAGCGCCAGCGGGAGGGGACACGGGGACACCCTGGGGACAGCACGAGGTGACACCTTGGGGACACCCTGGGGACACCCTGGGGACACCTTGGGGACACTTTGGGGACACTTTGGGGACACTCTGGGGACACTCTGGGGACACTTTGGGGACACCCTGGGGACACTTTGGGGACACTCTGGGGACACTTTGGGGACACTTTGGGGACACCCTGAGAGAACACCCTGGGGTGACACCCTGAGGACACTTTGGGGACACTCTGGGGACACTTTGGGGACACTCTGGGGACACCTTGGGGACACTTTGGGGACACTCTGGGGACACCTTGGGGACACTTTGGGGACACTCTGGGGACACTTTGGGGACACCCTGGGGACTCTTTGGGGACACTTTGGGGACACCCTGGGGACACTCTGGGGACACCCTGAGAGGACACCCTGGGGTGACACCCTGAGGACACTTTGGGGACACCCTGGGGACACCCCGAGGTGCCACCTCCCACCTTGGGGACACCCGGAGGTGCCACCCAGGGGACACCAGGAGGTGCCACCTCCCACCTTAGGGACACCCCGAGGTGCCACCTCCCACCCAGGGGACATCTGAAAGTGCCACCTCCCACCCTGGGGACATCCTGGGGACACCCCGAGGTGCCACCCAGGGGACACCCCGATGTCCCCGCTCACCTCAGGGTCCCCCCCCAGTGCCACCAGGCGTCCGTCCAGCAGCCGGAACTGGGACACGTCCCACACGGTGGCATCGGGTGGCACCGGGGCCACCGGCGGCGGGGACGTCCCCAAGGAGGTCCCTGAGGGGACAGAATGGGGGTGGGTGGCCGCAGGGTCGGTGGCACCCGCGGGGGTGTCACCATGGAGGGGCCACCATGATTGAGGTGCCACCAAGGCCATGGAGGTGTCACCATGGAGGGGCCACCATGGGTGTGGTGGCACCAAGGGTGAGGTGACACTAAGGGTGAGGTGACACCAAGGTCATGGAGGTGTCACCAAGGCCATGGAGGTGCCACCAAGGCCATGGAGGTGCCACCAAGGGTTTGGTGGCACCAAGGGTTTGGTGGCACCAAGGGTGAGGTGACACCAAGGGTGAGGTGGCACCAAGGGACACGTGGCCATGGAGGTGCCACCAAGGCCATGGAGATGCCACCATGGAAGAGGTGACACCAAGGCCATGGAGATGCCACCATGGGTTTGGTGACACCAAGGGTGAGGTGACATCAAGGGACACAATCACCCCATCACCCCCCACCCCTCACCCCAAACCCCCTCTCACCGTGTCCCCTCCTCCTGTGCAGGACCCACTGCAGGGGTGGCCTCGTCCCGGGGTGTCCCCGGGTGTCCCCCGCTGTCCCGGGGTGTCCCCCGGGGTGTCCCCAGGGCTCCCCCGCACCCTTGGGTGCTGTGCAGGGGGCGGAAAACGCCCTCCGGAACAGCGAGCGCCGCGCGGTGGCCTTGGGGACATCCCTGTCGCCATCCCTGTCGCCACCTCTGTCGAGGTCCCTGTCGCCAGCTCTGTCGTCACTTCTGTCACTCCCCCTGTCGCGATCTTTGTCACCACCCCTATTGCCACCTCTGTCACTCCCCCTGTCGCGGTCCCTGTCGCCACCTCTGTCGCCACTTCTGTCACTCCCCCTGTCGCGATCCCTGTCGGGACCCGTGTCGCCACTCCTATCGCCACCTCTGTCGCCACTTCTGTCACTCCCCCTATCGCGATCTTTGTCGCCACTTCTGTCACCACCCCTGTCACCACCCCTATCGCCACCGCTGTCACCTCTGTCACCCCTATCGCGATCCCTGTCGCGATCCCTGTCACTCCCCCTGTCGCCACCTCTGTCACCCCTATCGCCACCTCTGTCACCCCCCCTATCGTGATCCCTGTCGCGACCCGTGTCACCCCCCCTATCGCCACCCCTATCGCCACCCCTATCGCCACCTCTGTCACCTCTATCGCCACCCCTATCGCGATCCCTATCGCGACCCGTGTCGCCACCTCTATCGCCACCTCTGTCACCCGTGTCACCCCTATCGCCACCCCTATCGCCACCCCTATCGTCACTCCTATCGCCACCTCTGTCGCCACCTCTGTCACCTCTGTCACTCCCCCTGTCGCCACCCCTGTCGCGATCCCTGTCGCGACCCGTGTCACCACCCCTATCGCCACCTCTGTCACCTCTGTCACCACCCCTATCGCCACCTCTGTCGCGACCCGTGTCGCCATCCCTATCGCCATCTCTGTCACCACCCCTGTCACCCCCCCTATCGCCACATCTGTCACCCCTATCGCGATCTCTGTCACCTCTGTCACCCCTATCGCGATCCCTGTCACCACCCCTGTCACCTCTGTCACCCCCCCTATCGCCACCCCTGTCACCTCTGTCACCCCCTCTGTCACCCCCCCTGTCACCCCCCCTGTCGCCCCCCCTGTCGCCCCCCCTATCGCCGCCCCTATCGCGACATGCGCCGCCGCCGCCGCCGCTCCGGGCTCGCCCCCAGCGCGCCATTCCCGCCCAGCGCCGCCGGGACCCCCCGAACTTTTGGGGGTCCCCCCGCGCGGGGGTCACCGAGCGCCACTTGTAGGTCCGGAGGGGGGAGGGGCGCTCCATCTGGGGGGGGGGAGAGAATTTTGGGGTTCAGGGGGCGGATTTGGGGTTGGGGGAGTTGATTTTGGGGGGTTTTGGGGTGGATTTGGGGATGGGGGAGAGAATTTTGGGGGGTTTGGGGGTGGATTTGGGGTTGTGGGTAGTTGATTTTTGGGGGATTTGGGGTGGATTTGGGGTGGGGGGAGAGAATTTTGGGGGGTTTTGGGGGTGGATTTGGGGTTGGGGGAGTTGATTTTTGGGGAGATTTGGGGTGGATTTGGGGTTGTGGGGGATGGGGGGAGAGAATTTTGGGGGTTTCAGGGGGTGGATTTGGGGTTCGGGGGATGGGGGAGTTGAGTTTTGGGGGCTTTGGGGGGCGGATTTGGGGTTGCGGGGAGAGAATTTTTGGGGGTTTTGGGGTGGATTTGGGGTGGGGGGAGAGAATTTTGGGGGGTTCGGGGGTGAATTTGGGGTTGGGGGGATGGGGGAGCTGAATTTGGGGGGTTTTGGGGTGGATTTGTGGTTGGGGGAGAGAATTTTGGGGGTTCAGGGGGTGGATTTGGGGTGGGGGGAGTTGATTTTTGGGGTGTTTAGGGTGAATTTGGGGTTGGGGAGTTGAGTTTTGGGGGGTTTTGGGGTGGATTTGGGGTTCGGGGGATTTGGGGGAGTTGAGTTTTGGGGGGTTTTGGGGTGGATTTGTGGTTGGGGGTTGGGGGAAGTTGATTTTTGGGGGGTTTTGGGGTGGATTTGGGATTGGGGGAGGGATTTTGGGGAGATTTGGGGGGTTGGGGTTGATTTTGGGATGCTGAGGTGACATTTTGAGGGTTGGGGGATGGGGGAGCTGAATTTGGGGGGTTTTGGGGTGGATTTGGGGTTGGGGGGATGGGGGGAGAGAATTTTGGGGGGTTTTGGGGTGGATTTGGGGTTGGGGGGATGGGGGAGCTGAATTTTGGGGGGTTTTGGGGTGGATTTGGGGTTGGGGGAGTTGATTTTTGGGGGGTTTTGGGGTTGGGGGATGGGGGGACAGAATTTTGGGGTTCAGGGGTGGATTTGGGGTTGGGGGAGTTGATTTTTGGGGGGTTTTGGGGTGGATTTGGGGTTGTGGGGATGGGGGGAGAGAATTTTGGGGGGTTTGGGGGGTGGTTTTGGGGTTGGGGGATGGGGAGAGCTGAATTTGGGGGTTTTGGGGCGGATTTGGGGTTGGGGGGATGGGGAAAAATTGAATTTTGGGCACTTTGGGGACACCCCCGACCCCCCAAAAAAAACTTTTGTCCCCCCTCAGGTGACCCTCCCCCCCCCTTGTGCCACCCCGAGGTGCCACCCGCGTTTTGTCACCACCGCGCGACAATTTGTCCCCAAATTGGGGGGGGGGGGGATGGGGGGGGTGACCACATCCTCCATCGATGGCGCCAAAAAAAGTGACAAAACCACAAAATTTCCCCATTTTTGGGGTCCCTTTTTTGGGGCCGCTTCCACCCCGCGCCACCCCCACCCCAGGGGACATTTTGGGGACATTTTGGGGACATTTTTTGGGGGGGATTGTCACCCCCAAACCCCCTCCCGGTACCTCCGGTGCTGCTGCCGCGGTTCCTGCCTCAGTTTCCCTCATGTGACCGGGCGGGAGTTTCAGTCACACCCTCAATTCTTCCTCCTCCTCCTCCTCCTCCTCCTCCTCGGGTGGGGCTGGTGGCACCTGGAGGTCCTCCCACCCCTCCAAGATGCGAAATTTGGGTTTTTTTGGGGGGTCTGAGGTGATATTTTGGGGGGCGGGTGGTGGTTTTGGGGTCTCCGAGACCTCACGATGTGAAATTTGGGGTTTTTGGGGGTGTTGAGGTGATATTTTGGATATTTTGGGGGGCGGGTGGTCGTTTTGGGGTCTCCGAGGTGGGACCTGCCTCAGTTTCCCTCACGATGTGAAATTTGGGGGGTCTGAGGTGACATTTTGGGGGGCGGGTGGTCGTTTTGGGGTCTCCGAGGTGGGACCTGCCTCAGTTTCCCTCACGATGTGAAATTTGGGGGGTCTGAGGTGACATTTTGGGGGGCGGGTGGTGGTTTTGGGGTCTCCGAGACCTCACGATGTGAAATTTGGGGTTTTTTTGGGGGGTCTGAGGGGATATTTTGGGGGGCGGGTGGTGGTTTTGGGGTCTCCGAGGTGGGACCTGCCTCAGTTTCCCTCACGATGTGAAATTTGGGGTTTTTGGGGGGTCTGAGGTGATATTTTGGATATTTTGGGGGGCGGGTGGTGGTTTTGGGGTCTCCAAGACCTCACGATGTGAAATTTGGGGTTTTTTTGGGGTGTTGAGGTGATATTTTGGATATTTTGGGGGTCGGGTGGTGGTTTTGGGGTCTCCGAGACCTCACGATGTGAAATTTGGGGTTTTTTGGGGGGTCTGAGGTGATATTTTGGATATTTTGGGGGGCGGGTGGTGGTTTTGGGGTCTCCAAGACCTCACGATGAGAAATTTGGGGATTTTTGGGGTTTTTTGGGGTTTTTTGGGGGTGTTGAGGTGATATTTTGGGGGGTGGGTGGTGGTTTTGGGGTCTCCGAGACCTCACGATGAGAAATTTGGGGATTTTTGGGTGGTCTGAGGTGATATTTTGGGGGGCGGGTGGTGGTTTTGGGGTCTCCAAGACCTCACGATGTGAAATTTGGGGTTTTTTGGGGTTTTTTTGGGGGTGCTGAGGTGATATTTTGGGGGCGGGTGGTGGTTTTGGGGTCTCCAAGACCTCACGATGTGAAATTTGGGGTTTTTTGGGGGTCTGAGGTGACATTTTGGGGGGCGGGTGGTCGTTTTGGGGTCTCCAAGACCTCATGATGAGAAATTTGGGGTTTTTTGGGGGTGTTGAGGTGACATTTTGGGGGTCGGGTGGTCGTTTTGGGGTCTCCGAGACCTCACGATGCGAAATTTTGGGGTTTTTTTGGGGGTTTTGAGGTGATATTTTGGATATTTTGGGGGGCGGGTGGTGGTTTTGGGGTCTCCGAGGTGGGACCTGCCTCAGTTTCCCTCCACGATGTCAAATTTTGGGGTTTTTTGGGTGGTCTGAGGTGATATTTTGGATATTTTGGGGGTCGGGTGGTGGTTTTGGGGTCTCCAAGACCTCACGATGTGAAATTTGGGGTTTTTTGGGGGTGCTGAGGTGATATTTTGGATATTTTGGGGGGCGGGTGGTGGTTTTGGGGTCTCCGAGGTGGGGGTTGAAGTTCCTCCTGGTGCCTCAGTTTCCCTCAGTTCTGCAGGCGCGGATCAGAGGTGACCTTCTGGAATTGGGGTTATTTTGGGGGGTTTTGGGGTTTATTTTTTGGGGGTTTGGGTTGATTTTGGGGACCGGTGGAGTGGGCCAGGACGTGGTCAGGTCGGTGGTCGCCTGGGCTGGGGGTTGGTCACGCTGGGGGGATGCAGGAGCAGGTCTGGTGTCCACTTGGACCGGTGTCCATCCAGAGTAGGATTCATGGTCTGGTGTCCATCTGGACCAACCACGTCCCCATCCATGGCCATGTCCCACCACATCCCACCACGTCCCCATCCATGGCCATGTCCCCATCCATGGTCACGTCCTCATCCATGGCCATGTCCCACCATGTCCCCATCCATGGCCACGTCCCCATCCATGTCCCACCATGGCCATGTCCCACCATGTCCCACCATGTTCATGTCCCACCATGTCCCCATCCATGGCCATGTCCCCATCCATGCCAATGTCCCACCATGTCCCCATCCATGGCCACGTCCTCATCCATGGCCATGTCCCACCATGTCCCACCATGTCCCACCATGCCCCCATCCATGGCCACGTCCCCATCCATGTCCCCATCCCCGTCCTTGTCCCAAGTCCCCATCCATGTCTATGTCCCACCATGACCATGTCCCCATCCATGACCATGTCCCCATCCATGCCAATGTCCCACCAAGTCCCCATCCATGTCCTCATCCCCATCCATGTCCCACCATGGCCATGTCCCACCATGTCCCCATCCATGATCACATCCTCATCCATGTCTATGTCCCACCATGACCATGTCCCCATCCATGGCCATGTCCCACCATGGCCATGTCCCACCATGTCCCACCATGGCCATGTCCCACCATGTCCCACCATGTCCATGTCCCACCATGTCCCACCATGGCCACGTCCCACCAC
Source organism: Taeniopygia guttata (assembly GCF_003957565.2). NCBI lineage: Eukaryota > Metazoa > Chordata > Aves > Passeriformes > Estrildidae > Taeniopygia > Taeniopygia guttata. The sequence continues at coordinate 1,061,403 of NC_044243.2, forward strand.
GTCCCCATCCACGGTCACGTCCCACCACGTCCCCATCCATGGCCATGTCCCATCACGTCCTCATCCATGGCCATGTCCCACCATGTCCCCATCCATGGCCACGTCCCCATCCATGTCCCCATCCCCGTCCTTGTCCCATGTCCCCATCCATGATCAATCCTCATCCATGTCTATGTCCCACCATGACCATGTCCCCATCCATGTCCCACCATGGCCATGTCCCACCATGTCCCACCATGTTCATGTCCCACCATGTCCCCATCCATGTCCCCATCCCCATCCATGGCCATGTCCCACCACGTCTCCATCCATGGCCACGTCCCACCACGTCCCCATCCATGCCAATGTCCCACCATGTCCCCATCCATGGCCATGTCCCCATCCATGCCAATGTCCCACCATGGCCACGTCCCACCACGTTCCCATCCATGGCCCCATCCCACCACGTCCCACCATGTTCCCATCCATGTCCCCATCCCCATCCATGGCCATGTTCCCATCCATGTTCATGTCCCACCATGTCCCCATCCATGGCCATGTCCCACCACGTCCCACCATGTTCATGTCCCACCATGTCCCCATCCATGACCATGTCCCCATCCATGGCCATGTCCCACCATGTCCCACCATGTCCCACCATGTCCCACCATGTTCATGTCCCACCATGTCCCCATTCATGAACACGTCCTCATCCATGGCCATGTCCCACCATGTCCCCATCCATGTCCCCATCCCCATCCATGGCCACGTCCCCATCCATGTCCCACCATGGCCATGTCCCATCACGTCCTCATCCACGGCCATGTCCCACCATGTCCCCATCCATGGCCACATTCCCATCCATGTCCATGTCCCACCATGTCCCCATCCATGGCCACGTCCCCATCCATGTCCCCATCCCCGTCCTTGTCCCAAGTCCCCATCCATGATCACATCCTCATCCATGTCTATGTCCCACCATGACCATGTCCCCATCCATGGCCATGTCCCCATCCATGGCCACGTCCCCATCCATGGCCACGTCCCCATCCATGTCCCACCATGGCCATGTCCCACCATGTCCCCATCCATGGTCACGTCCTCATCCATGGCCATGTCCCACCATGTTCCCATCCATGGCCACGTTCCCATCCATGTTCATGTCCCACCATGTCCCACCATGTCCCCATCCCTATCCATGGCCATGTCCCATCATGTCCCCATCCATGGCCATGTCCCACCATGTCCCACCATGGCCATGTCCCACCACATCCCACCATGTCCCCATCCATGTCCCCATCCATGGTCACGTTCCCATCCATGGCCACGTCCCCATCCATGTCCCACCATGGCCATGTCCCACCACGTCCCCATCCATGGCCATGTCCCACCATGTCCCCATCCATGGACACATCCTTATCTTTATAGTGTCATATATAAATTTATAGTCATTATATAAATTTATCGTGTCAGATTAAGGCCACTTAAGGAAAATTTAAACAATTTCTTCGTTTCTATCAACCACCACCTCATCTCGAATAAACGGAGAACGTTCCATGAACCGCGTTGGTTCAGATCTGCCTTTGTCCTCTCCAGCTTTTGGTTTTCCTGAGGTTCTCTGGATTTTGGGGACACTCGTGGGGTTTCTCTCCCCAGGGTGGCTCCTCTGGTGGACCTTCAGGTGGAATTTCCAACCGAAGTTCTCCCCACACTCGTGGGGTTTCTCCCCACATCAGGTTGAAGTTCTCACCAAAGTTCTCCCCACACTTGTAGGGTTTCTCCCCACATCAGGTTGAAGTTCTCACCAAAGCTCTCCCCACATCAGTCTGAAGTTCTCACCAAAGCTCTCCCCACACTCGTGGGGCTTCTCCCCACATCAGGTTGAAGTTCTCACCAAAGCTCTCCCCACACTTGTAGGGTTTCCCCCCAGATCAGGCTGAAGTTCTCACCAAAGCTCTCCCCACACTTGTAGGGTTTCTCCCCAGATCAGGTTGAAGTTCTCACCAAAGTTCTCCCCACACTTGTAGGGTTTCTCCCCAGATCATCACCAAAGCTCTCCCCACACTTGTAGAGTTTCTCCCCAGGGTGGCTCCTCTGGTGGACCTTCAGTTGGGATTTCCAACCGAAGCTCGCCCCACACTTGTGGGGTTTCTCCCCAAATCATCACCAAAGTTCTCCCCACACTCGTGGGGTTTCTCCCCAAATCCGGCTGAAGTTCTCACCAAAGTTCTCCCCACACTCGTAGGGTTTCTCCCTTTCTCCCCAGATCAGGCTGAAGTTCTCACCAAAGCTCTCCCCACACTTGTAGGGTTTGTCCCCAGGGTGGCTCCTCTGGTGGACCTTCAGGTGGGATTTCCAACTGAAGTTCTCCCCACACTCGTGGGGTTTCTCCCCAGATCAGGCTGAAGTTCTCACCAAAATTCTCCCCACACTTGTAGGGTTTCTCCCCAAATCAGTCTGAAGTTCTCACCAAAGCTCTCCCCACACTCGTGGGGTTTCTCTCCCCAGGGTGGCTCCTCTGGTGGACCTTCAGTTGGGATTTCCAACCGAAGTTCTCCCCACACTTGTAAGGTTTCTCCCCAGATCAGTCTGAAGTTCTCACCAAAGTTCTCCCCACACTCGTGGGGTTTCTCCCCAGATCATCACCAAAGCTCTCCCCACACTTGTAGGGTTTCTCCATTTCTCCCCAGATCTGGCTGAAGTTCTCACCAAAGCTCTCCTCACACTTGTAGGGTTTCTCCCCAGATCATCACCAAAGTTCTCCCCACACTCGTGGGGTTTGTCCCCAGGGTGGCTCCTCTGGTGGACCTTCAGTTGGGATTTCCAACCGAAGCTCTCCCCACACTCGTGGGGTTTCTCCCCAGATCTGGTTGGAGTTCTCACCAAAGCCCTCCCCACACTTGTAGGGCTTCTCCCCACATCAGGCTGAAGTTCTCACTGAAGCTCTCCCCAGACTTGTGGGGTTTGTCCCCAGATCATCACCAAAGCTCTCCCCACACTCGTGGGGTTTCTCCATTTCTCCCCAGATCAGGCTGAAGTTCTCACCAAAGCTCTCCCCACACTCGTGGGGTTTCTCCCCACATCAGGCTGAAGTTCTCACCAAAGCTCTCCCCACACTCGCGGCGTTTCTCCCCGGCGCGGCTCCTCTGCTGGACAACCACTTGGCATCTCCTGGGTGACTCTGCCCACACCGGGGACACTCGTGGGGCGTCTCCGCGGCGCTCGGAGTCTCCCCACGGCCTCAGCGCCGCCTTTAGTGGTGCCTCCATTGGTGCTTGGCCAGCAGGGAGCTCCTGGAGAACATCTTCCCGCACTGGGGACACGGCTGGGGCCTGTCCCCGGCGTGGCTGAGCTGGTGTTTGGCCAGGTAGGAGCTGCTCTTGAAGCCCCTCTTGCAGTCGGGACAGCGGAAGGGTTTCTCCTCCGGCCGTGCGCACCGGTGGCTCTGCAGAGCCGCGCCGGTGGGAAACCTCTTCTGGCACCGTCCACACTCGTGGGGACCGTCCTGGCCGTGCCTCTTCTGGTGGGAAATCAGGCTGGACCTCGCGCTGAAGCTCTTCTCGCAGTGCCCACACTTGTAGGGCCTCTCCCCGGTGTGGACACGCCGGTGGTTGACCAGGCTGGAGTTCTGGTTGAAGCCCTTCCCGCAGTCGGGGCAGAGGAACGGTTTCTCATCCGTGTGCGAGCGCTGCTGGTGCTTGAGAACTTCCGAGCTGCTCCGGAACCTCTTGTGGCACTGGTCGCACTCGTAGGGCCGTTCCCCGGTGTGGACCTTCTGGTGGGCGGCCAGGCCCGAGCGTTGGGTGAAGCTCTTCCCGCACTCCCCACACGTGAAGGGCCGTTCCCCGGTGTGGATCCTGTGGTGGACCTTCAGTTGGCACTTCCAACCGAAGCTCTTCCCGCACTCCCCGCAGGCGTAGGGCCGTTCCCCGGTGTGGACGCGCCGGTGGTTGACCAGGATGGAGTTGGCCCTGAAGCCCTTCCCGCAGTCGGGGCAGAGGAACGGCCGCTCGTCCGTGTGCGAGCGCCGGTGCCGGAGGAGACCGGGGTTGGTCTGGAACCTCTTGTGGCACTGCTCGCACTCGTAGGGCCGTTCCCCGGTGTGGATCCTCCGGTGGACGTTGAGGGAGGAGCTGGTGGTGAACCTCTTCCCGCACTCCTCACACCCGTAGGGTTTCTCCCCGGTGTGGGTCCTCCGGTGGACCATCAGGTGGCACCTCAGCACGAAGCTCTTCCCGCACACGGCGCACGCGTAGGGCCGTTCCCCGGTGTGGACACGCCGGTGCTCCATCATGCAGGAGCTGGTCCTGAAGCTCTTCCCGCACTGGGGACACTCGTAGGGCTTCTCCCCGGTGTGGCTCCTGCGGTGGTAGAGCAGGTGGGAGCTCTTGATGAAGCTCTTCCCGCACTCCCCACACTTGTAGGGCCGTTCCCCGGTGTGGATCTTCTGGTGTTTCACCAGCTCCGAGCCCGAAATGAAGCTCTTCCCACACTGTCCACACCCGTAGGGCCTCTCCCCGCTGTGGATTCTTCTGTGGTAGATCAAGGAGGACCTACACGTGAAGCTCTTCCCACACTCCCCACACTTGTGGGGCACCTTCCCACCCCGGAGCCGCTCCCGGACCCCCAACTCCGAGCTCCGGCCGCCTCCCGGTGCCGCGGTGGGTTTTTCTGAACCGTGGGCGCCGCGTTGACGCGCCGCGTGTCTCCTCTGGTGGACGACCAGGTGGGAGCTCCGTCGGAAGCTCTTCCCGCACTGCCCGCAGTCGAAGGGCCGCTCGCCCGTGTGGATCAGGTGGTGGGAAATCAGGCTGCTCCTCATCCTGAAGCTCTTCCCGCACCGGGGACACTCGTAGGGCTTCTCCCCGGTGTGGATCCTCCGGTGGTTGACCAGGGTGGAGTTGTGCTTGAAGCCCTTCCCGCAGTCGGGACAGAGGAACGGTTTCTCGTCCGTGTGCGAGCGCTGGTGCTTGAGAACTTCCGAGCTGGTCCGGAACCTCTTGTGGCACTCCCCACACTCGTAGGGCTTCTCCCCGGTGTGGATCCTCCGGTGGACAGCCAGGCTGGAGCTGCCTCTGAAGCTCTTCCCGCACTCCCCACACCCGTAGGGTTTCTCCCCGGTGTGGGTCCTCAGGTGGATGAGCAGGGTGGACCTCCACCTGAAGTTCTTCCCGCATTCCGAGCACACGTAGATCTTCTTCCCATCCTGGAGGAGCTCCTGGACCTCCAGCTCCGAGCTCCGACCCAAGGTGGGTCTTTCCCCCTGGGATCCGCGCTGGGATCTGCGTTTGCAGCCCCTCCTGGACAGGGATCTCCGGGGCTTTTCCTCCTCCTCGGTGGGTTCCTGTGCCGTGGAGCTGCTCAGGACCATGAATTTGTCCTCCTCGGTGGGTTCCTGTGCCGTGGAGCTCTGCCACGGGGATTTCTCCTCCCTGGTGGGTTCCTGTGCCGTGGAGCTGCTCAGGACCAAAGATTTCTCCTCCCTGGTGGGTTCCTGTGCCGTGGAGCTCTGCCGTGGGGATTTCTCCTCGCCGCTCTCCATCCTCAGCTCCTGCTCTGGAGGAGGAAGGACAAGCAGAGGATGGGATTTGCCTCCGCGCCGCAGCGAAGGACACGGAGCTGTCCTGCCGGGCTGGGCTGGAGATGGAGCAGGAGAGAAGGGGAAAAGGGGCACCGACTTCCTCCTCACCTGCCTGCGGCTCCCGGGTCACCTTCCTCTTCCTCTTCCTCTTCCTCTTCCTCGCGGCCTCCTCCTCCTCCTCCTGCTGCTGTCCCGGCCGAGGTTTGGGGATGGCAAACGCTGCTGTGGGGGAGAACCGGGGCTGAGAACCGGGATCGCCCCTCCGTGCTCCCCCCGGGCTCCGGTATCGCCGTTCCCCGCTCCGGTATCGCCGCCCCGTGCTCTCCCCGCTCTCCGGTATCGCCCCTCCCCGCTCCGTTATAGCCCCTCCGCGCTCCCCCGGGGCTCCGGTATCGCCCCTCCACGCTCCGGTATCGCCGTTCCCCACTCCGGTATTGCCCCTCCCCGCTCCGGTATTGCCCCTCCCCGCTCCGGTATCGCCCCTCCGCGCTCCCCCCGGGCTCCGGTATCGCCGTTCCCCGCTCCGGTATTGCCCCTCCGCTCTCTCCCCGGGCTCCGGTATCGCCCCTCCGCGCTCCCCCCGCTCCGGTATCGCCTCCCCCCGCTCCGGTATCGCCCCTCCGCGCTCCCCTGGGCTCCGGTATCGCCCCTCCGTGCTCCCCCCGCTCCGGTATCGCGCCTCCACTCTCCGGGATCGCCCCTCTGCGCTCCCCCGGGCTCCGGTATCGCCCCTCCGCTCTCTCCCCGGGCTCCGGTATCGCCCCTCTGCTCTCCGGTATCACCCCTCCGAGCTCTCCCCGGGCTCCGGTATCGCCCCTCCCCGCTCCGGTATCGCCCCTCCGCTCTCTCCCCGGGCTCCGGGATCGCCCCTCCCCGCTCCGGGATCGCCCCTCCGCTCTCCCCCCACTCCGGTATCGCCGCTCCGTGCTCCCTCCGCGCTCCCCCTCTCCGGTATCGCCCCTCCGCTCTCCCCCCGCTCCGGTATCGTCCCTCCGTGCTCCCTCCGCGCTCTCCGGTATCGCCCCTCCGCTCTCCCCCCGGGCTCCGGGATCGCCCCTCCGCGCTCTCCCCGGGCTCCGGGATCGCCTCTCCCCGCTCCGGTATCGCCCCTCCGCTCTCCGGTATCGTCCCTCCGCGCTCCCCGGGCTCCGGTATCGCCCCTCCGCTCTCCCCCCGGGCTCCGGTATTGCCCCTCCCCGCTCCGGTATCGCCGCCCCGCTCCGGTATTGCCCCTCCGCGCTCTCCCCCCGCTCCGGTATCGCCCCTCCCCGCTCCGGGATCGCCCCTCCGAGCTCTCCCGGGGCTCCGGTATCGCCCCTCCGCGCTCTCCCCCCGCTCCGGTATTGCTCCTCCCCGCTCCGGTATCGCTGCCCCGCTCCCCCCGCTCCGGGGCTCCCGGGCATCCCCAACCCCGAGCCCGCCCCCGTGCCCGCCGGTACCGGCCGATCGCCACGTGGGACCCCCCAAGACCCCTCCAGGGGCAATTCCGCCCCGGTTTGGGGTCCTGCCCCATCCGAGCCCCCCCGGGACCACCGGAAAACGCTCCCGGGGAGCCCCGGTACGGGTTTGGATGAGCTGCCGCTGCCCGCTCACCTGCACCGGGACCGGGGGCGATGCCGGCCGCTCCTCCTCTTCCTCTGTCCCTCCTCTTCCTCTTCCTCTTCCTCCTCCTCTCGCTCTTCTTCTCTCCCTCCTCTTCCTCTTCCTTTATCCCTCCTCTTCCTCTTCCTCTCTCCCTCCTCCTCCTCCGGCCGCTCCTCCTCTTCCTCTGTCCTTCCTCTTCCTCTTCCTCCTCCTCTTCCTCTCCTCTTCCTCTCCTTCTTCTTCTTCTTCTCTCCCTCCTCTTCCTCTTCCTTTGTCCCTCCTCTTCCTCCTCCTCTTCCTCTCCTTCTTCTCTCCCTCCTCTTCCTTTGTCCTTCCTCTTCCTCTTCCTCTTCCTCTTCCTCTTCCTCTTCCTCTCCTCTTCCTCTCCTTCTTCTTCTCTCCCTCCTCGTCTTTTGTCCCTCCTCTTCCTCTTCCTCCTCCTCTTCCTCTGTCCCTCCTCTTCCTCTTCCTCCTCCTCTTCCTCCTCCTCTCCTCCTCTCCTTCTTCTCTCCCTCCTCTTCCTTTGTCCTTCCTCTTCCTCTTCCTCTTCCTCTTCCTCTTCCTCTTCCTCCTCCTCTTCCTCCTCCTCTTCCTCTTCCTCTTCCTCTTCCTCTTCCTCTTCCTCTTCCTCCTCCTCTTCCTCTTCCTCTTCCTCTTCCTCTTCCTCTTCCTCTTCCTCTTCCTCTCCTTCTTCTCTCCTTCCTCTTCCTCTTCCTCTTCCTCCCGCTCCCTGCCCGGCCCGGGCCCTTACTGGGAGCACTGGGAGGGAACTGGGAGCGCTTTCCCTCCCGGCACGGCCCTTACTGGGAGCACTGGGAGGGAACTGGGAGGGAACTGGGAGCGCTTTCCGTCCCAGCACGGCCCTTACTGGGAGCACTGGGAGGGAACTGGGAGGGAACTGGGAGCGCTTTCCGTCCCAGCACGGCCCTTACTGGGAGCACTGGGACGGAACTGGGAGCGAACTGGGAGCACTGGGAGGGAACTGGGAGCACTGGGAGGGAACTGGGAGCACTGGGAGGGAACTGGGAGCACTGGGAGCGAACTGGGAGCACTGGGACGGAACTGGGAGGGAACTGGGAGCGAACTGGGAGCACTGGGACGGAACTGGGATCGAACCGCGCCCGGAGGCTGCGGGCGGGGCGGGGCCGGGGGCGTGGTTATGCAAATATAGCTCGAATCCCGCGTTGTGATTGGTGAGCTGTCCCCCCACCTTGTCCCCGTTTGGTGACATCCCGGGGTGCCACCCCGGTGTCCCCTCGGTCCCGGTGCCACCCCCGTGTCCCCCCGGTGTCCCGGTGCCACCACGTGTCCCCCTCGGTCTCGATGCCACCCCCGTGTCCCGGTGCCCCCCCGTGTCCTCCCGTGTCCCCCCGTGTCCCGGTCCCGGTGTCCCCCGTGTCCCGATGCCACCCCCGTGTTCCCCCGGTGTCCCGGTGCCCCCCCGGTGCCACCCCCCGTGTCCCGGTGCCACCACGTGTCCCCCCGTGTCCCCGTCCCGGTGCCTCCCCCCGTGTCCCGGTGCCACCCCCGTGTCCCCCTCGATGTCCCGATGCCACCCCCGTGTCCCCCCGATGCCACCCCCGTGTCCCCTCGGTCCCGGTGCCACCCCCGTGTTCCCCCGGTGTCCCGGTGCCCCCCCGGTGCCACCACGTGTCCCGATGCCACCCCCGTGTCCCCCTCGGTCCCGATGCCACCCCCGGTGTCCCCCCCGGTGCCGATGTCACCCCCGTGTCCCGGTGTCCCTCCCGGTGTCCCCCGTGTCCCGATGCCACCCCCGTGTCTCCCTCGGTCCCGGTGCCACCCCCGTGTCCCCCCGATGCCACCCCCGTGTCCCCTCGATGTCCCGGTGCCACCACGTGTCCCCTCGGTGTCCCGGTGTCCCCTCGGTGTCCCGATGCCACCACCGTATCCCCCCGGTGCCGGTGCCCCCCCGGTGCCACCCCCGTGTCCCCCCGATGCCACCCCCGTGTCCCCTCGGTGTCCCGGTCCCGGTGCCACCCCCGTGTCCCCGTGTCCCCCCCGTGTACCCCCGATGCCACCCCCGTGTCCCGGTGCCACCCCCGTGTCCCCCTCGGTGTCCCGGTGCCACCACGTGTCCCCCCCGTGTCCCCTGTCCCCCCCGTGTCCCCCCGATGCCACCCCCGTGTCCCCTCGGTGTCCCGATGCCACCCCCCTGTCCCCCCGGTGCCGATGCCACCGCCAATGTCCCGGTGCCACCACGTGTCCCGTGTCCCCCCCGTGTCCCCCCCGTGTCCCCCCGTGTCCCCGCGGTGCCACCACGTGGGCGCTGATCCCGTTAAGCGCCTTTGTCCCCGGTGGGGGGGAGGGGACAGAGGTGCCACCATGGCCACCCCCCGCGCTGTCCTTGTCACCGGCTGCTCCTCGGGCATCGGGCTGGCGCTGGCGCTGCGCCTGGCGCGGGACCCGCAGCGCCGCTACCGGGGTGAGCGGGGTCCCCAAGTGTCCCCAAGTGTCCCCAAAGGTGTCCCCAAGGGTGTCCCCAATGTCCCCAAGTGTCCCCAGGGTGTCCCCAGATGTCCCCGAGGGTCCCCAAATGTCCCCAAGGTGGGAGCGGGACACGGGAAATACCGACAGGGGAAGGGGGGGACACCCCGGGAGGGTCAGGGGGACACCCCAAATGTCCCCAAATGTCCCCGAGGGTCCCCAAAGTGTCCCCAAATGTCCCCAAGTGTCCCCAAATGTCCCCAGGGGGTCCTCAAGGGGCCCCGAGGGTCCCCAAGGGTCACCAAATGTCCCCAAAGTGTCCCCAGGGGTCCTCAGGTGTCCCCAAGGCGGGAGGGGGACACGGGAAATACCGGGACGGACACCCCGGGAGGACCCCAAAGTGTCCCCAAGTGTCCCCAATGTCCCCAGGGTGTCCCCAATGTCCCCAGGGTGTCCCCAAGGGTCCCCAAGGCGGGAGGGGGACACGGGAAATACCGGGAGGGACAAGGGGGGGGACACCCCGGGAGGGTCAGGGGGACACCCCAAGGGTCCCCAAATGTCCCCAAGGGTCCCCAGATGTCCCTACAAGGGTCCTCAGGTGTCCTCAAGGGTCCCCAAATGTCCCCAAGTGTCACCAAATGTCCCCGAGGGTCCCCAAATGTCCCCAAGGGTCCCCAAGGTGGGAGGGGGACACGGGAAATACCGGGAGGGGAAGGGGGGGACACCCCGGGAGGACCCCAAAGTGTCCCCAAATGTCCCCAAAGGTGTCCCCAGGGGGTTCCCAGGGTGTCCCCAAATGTCCCCGAGGGTCCTCAAATGTCCCCAAGGTGGGAGGGGGACACGGGAAATACCGGGAGGGGAAGGGGGGGACACCCCGGGAGGTCCCCAGATGTCCCTAAATGTCCCCAAGGGTCCCCAAGTGTCCCCAGATGTCCCCAAGGGTCCCCAAGGGTCACCAAATGTCCCCAAAGTGTCCCCAGGGGGTCCCCAGGGTGTCCCCAGGGTGTCCCCAAATGTCCCCAAGTGTCCCCGAGGGTCCTCAAATGTCCCCAACGCGGGAGGGGGACACGGGAAATACCGGCAGGAGAAGGGGGGGACACCCCGGAGGGACCCCAAATGTCCCCAAATGTCCCCAAATGTCCCTACAAGGGTCCCCAAATGTCCCCGAGGGTCCCCAAGGGTCACCAAATGTCCCCAAAGTGTCCCCAACAGTCCCCAAAGTGTCCCCAAGGTGGGAGGGGGACATGGGAAATACCGGTAGGGACACCCCAGGAGGACCCCAAATGTCCCCAAGTGTCCCCAAAGGTGTCCCCAGGGGGTCCCCAGGGGGTCCCCAAATGTCCCCAGGTGTCTCCAAATGTCCCCAAGGTGTCCCCAGGTGTCCCCAAGGCGGGAGCGGGACACGGGAAATACCGGGAGGGGAACGGGGGGGACACCCCAGAGGGACCCCAAAGTGTCCCCAAATGTCCCCAGGGTGTCCCCAGGGGGTCCCCGGGGTGTCCCCAAATGTCCCCGAGGGTCCCCAGGGTGTCCCCAAGGGTCCTCAGGTGTCCTCAAATGTCCCCAAAGAGGGAGCGGGACACGGGAAATACCGGGAGGGACACCCCGGGAGGACCCCAAAGTGTCCCCAAGGGTCCCCAAATGTCCCCGAGGGTCCTCAGGTGTCCCCAAGGGTCCCCAAGTGTCCCCAAGGGTCACCAAATGTCCCCAAAGTGTCCCCAGGGGTCCTCAGGTGTCCCCAAGGCGGGAGGGGGACACGGGAAATACCGGCAGGGGAAGGGGGGGACACCCCGGGAGGACCCCAAAGTGTCCCCAAGGGTCCCCAAATGTCCCCAAGTGTCCCCAAAGGTCCCCAAGGGTCCCCAAAGGTGTCCCCAGGTGTCCCCAATGTCCCCAGGATGTCCCCAAATGTCCCCAAGGGTCCCCAATGTCCCCGAGGGTCCCCCAATGTCCCCAAGGGTCCCCAAGGAGGGAGCGGGACACGGGAAATACCGGGAGGGACACCCCGGGAGGACCCCAAAGTGTCCCCGAGGGTCCCCAGATGTCCCTACAAGGGTCCTCAGGTGTCCCCAAGGGTCCCCAAATGTCCCCAAATGTCCCCAAAGGTCCCCGAGGGTCCCCAGGGTGTCCCCAAGTGTCCCCAAAGTGTCCCCAAATGTCCCCAAGGGTCCTCAGGTGTCCCCAAATGTCCCCGAGGGTCCCCAAATGTCCCCAAGGGTCCCCAGGTGTCCCCATTCGGGTTTTGGTGTCCCTGAGGAATTTTTGGGGTCTCTAATTGGGATTTTTTGGGGGTTTTTGGGATATTTTGGGATATTTTGGGGTGCAGTTCTGGCCACCATGAGGGGTTTTTTGGGATATTTTGGGATATTTTGGGATATTTTGGGTGCAGTTCTGGCCACCATGCGGGACCTGTCCCGGCGGGTTTGGGGCTGTCTCTGATGGGTTTTTTGGGATATTTTGGGATATTTTGGGGCGGGACCTGTCCCGGCGGGTTTGGGGGTGTCTCTGAGGGATTTTTTTTGGGTTATTTTGGGGTTTTTGGGATATTTTGGGATATTTTGGGATATTTTGGGGTGGGACCTGTCCCGGCGGGTTTGGGGGCGTCTCTGAGGGGTTTTTTTTGGGATATTTTGGGATATTTTGGGGTTTTTGGGGTGCAGTTCTGTCCTGGCGGGTTTGGGGGTGTCTCTGAGGGATTTTTTGGGATATTTTGGGGTTTTTGGGGTGCAGTTTTGGCCCGGCGGGTTTGGGGGTGTCTCTGAGGGATTTTTTGGGGGTTTTTGGGATATTTTGGGATATTTTGGGATATTTTGGGGCGGGACCTGTCCCGGTGGGTTTGGGGGTGTCTCTGAGGGATTTTTTGGGATATTTTGGGATATTTGGGATATTTTGGGGTGCAGTTTTGGCCCGGCGGGACCTGTCCCGGCGGGTTTGGGGGTGTCTCTGAGGGATTTTTTGGGATATTTTGGGATATTTTGGGGTGCAGTTTTGGCCACCATGCGGGACCTGTCCCGGCGGGTTTGGGGGTGTCTCTGAGGGATTTTTTGGGGGTTTTTGGGATATTTTGGGATATTTTGGGACAGGACCTGTCCCGGCGGGTTTGGGGGTGTCTCTGAGGGATTTTTTGGGATATTTTGGGATATTTTGGGATATTTTGGGGTTTTTGGGGTGCAGTTCTGGCCACCATGCGGGACCTGTCCCGGCGGGTTTGGGGGTGTCTCTGAGGGATTTTTTGGGGTTTTTTTGGGGTTTTTGGGGTTTTTGGGGTGCAGTTTTGGCCCGGCGGGTTTGGGGGTGTCTCTGAGGGATATTTTGGGTTTTTTGGGGGTTTTTGGGGTTTTTGGGGTGCAGTTCTGGCCCGGCGGGTTTGGGGGTGTCTCTGAGGGGTTTTTTGGGATATTTTGGGATATTTTGGGATATTTTGGGGTGCAGTTTTGGCCACCATGCGGGACCTGTCCCGCCGGGGCCCGCTGGAATCCGCCGCCGGGTCCCTCCTTGGGGACACTCTGCTGCTGCTGCCACTCGATGTCACCAGCGCCACCTCCGTGGCCGAGTGCCTCCGGCTCGTGCCCGACGGCCGCGTGGACGTCGTGGGTGAGGAAATCCCGAAAATTTGGGGCATTTTGGGGGATTTTTGGGATTTTTTGGGGCTTGTTTTTTGGAGGTTTTAGGGGATTTTTTTGAGATTTTAGGGGATTTAAAGGGGATTTTGGGGTGATTTTGCCGGGTTTTGAGGGGTTTTGGGCAGCTTTGGAGGGTTTTGGTTCTGATGGGCGAATTTTGGGGGAATTTTGGGGAGATTTGGGGAGATTTTGGGGATTTTCGGGGATTTTTCGGGGATTTTTGGGGTTTTTTTTTGGAGGTTTTAGGGGATTTTTTGGAGGTTTTTGGGGATTTTGGGGTGGTTTTGAGGGGTTTTGGTTCTGATGGGCGAATTTTGGGGGATTTTTGGGGATTTTAGGGGATTTTGGGCAGTTTTGGGGGATTTGGGGCAATTTTGGGGGGATTTGGGCACCTTTGGGAGGGTTTTGGTTCTGATGGGCGAATTTTGGGTGAATTTTGGGGAGATTTGGGGAGATTTTTGGGGATTTTTTTGGGATTTTTGTGGATTTTTGGGGATTTTTTGGGATTTTTGTGGATTTTTGTGGAGTTTTTTTGGATTTTAGGGGATTTTTGGGGTTTTTTTGGAGGTTTTTAGGGGATTTTGGGGTGGTTTTGGGGGGTTTTGGGCAGAGTTTTGGTTCTGATGGGCGAATTTTGGGGGGGATTTGGGGTGGGATTTTATGGGATTTTTGGGGGATTTATTGGGATTTGGGTATTTTATTGGGATTTTTGGGGGGATTTGGGAATTTTTTGGGGTTCCCCTGACCCCCCCCCAACCCCTCCAGTGACCATCAGGGCTGTGGATTTTGGGTTGGATTTGGGGTGGATTTTATGGGATTTAATGGGATTTAATGGGATTTAATGGGATTTAATGGGATTTATTGGGATTTGGGTATTTTATTGGGATTTTTGTGGGAATTTCGGAATTTTTTGGGGTTCCCCTGACCCCCCCCCGCCCCCCCCAGTGCACAACGCGGGGGTGGGGCTGGTGGGACCCCTGGAGAGCGCCTCGGAGGCGGAGGTGCAGCGGGTTTTCGACACCAACGTTTTCGGGGTGCTGCGGCTGACCCAGGCCCTGCTCCCCCAAATGAAGCAGCGCCGCAGCGGCCACATCGTGGTGGTCAGCAGCGTCATGGGGCTGCAGGGTGAGACCCCCAAAATCCCCCCTCGGCACCCCAAAATTCGGCTTCAGCACCCCAAAAAACCCCCGGGACCCCAAAACCTCCCCGGGACCCAAAAAATCCTCCTCAGGACCCCAAAATTCGGCTCCGGCACCCCAAAAAACCCCCGAGACCCCAAAAAAACCCCGGGACCCCAAAATTCGGCTTCGGCACCCCAAAAAACCCCCAGGACCCCAAAAAACCTCCCCGGGACCCCAAAAAACCCTCCTCAGGACCCCAAAATTCGGCTTTGGCACCCCAAAAAACCCCCAGGACCCAAAAAACCCTCCTCGGCACCCCAAAATTCGGCTTCGGCACCCCAAAAAACCCCCGGGACCCCAAAAAACCCCCAGAACCCCAAAATTCAGCTTTGGGACCCCAAAAAACCCCCGGGACCCCAAAAAAACCCCGGGACCCCAAAATTCGGCTTTGGGACCCCAAAAAACCTCCTCAGGACCCCAAAATTCGGCTTCGGCACCCCAAAAAACCCCCGAGACCCCAAAAAAACCCCGGGACCCAAAAAATCCTCCTCAGGACCCCAAAATACCCCCAGGACCCCAAAAAACCTCCCCGGGACCCCAAAAATCCCTCCCCGGCACCCCAAAATTCGGCTTCGGGACCCCAAAAAACCCCCGAGACCCCAAAACCTCCCCAGGACCCCAAAATTCGGCTTCGGGACCCCAAAAAACCCCCGGGACCCCAAAAAACCCCCGGGACCCCAAAATTCGGCTTTGGGACCCCAAAAAACCCCCGAGACCCCAAAAAAACCCCAGGACCCAAAAAATCCTCCTCAGGACCACAAAATACCCCCAGGACCCCAAAAAACCTCCCCGGGACCCCAAAAAACCCTCCTCGGGACCCCAAAATTCGGCTTCGGCACCCCAAAAAACCCCCGAGACCCCAAAAAACCCCGGGACCCCAAAAAAACCCCGGGACCCCAAAAAAACCCCAGGACCCCAAAAAACCTCCCCGGGACCCCAAAAAACCCTCCCCGGGACCCCAAAAAACCCTCCTCGGGACCCCAAAATTTGGCTTCGGCACCCCAAAAAACCCCCAGGACCCAAAAAATCCCTCCTCGGCACCCCAAAATTCGGCTTCGGCACCCCAAAAAACCCCCGGGACCCCAAAAAACCCCCGGGACCCCAAAATTCGGCTTTGGGACCCCAAAAAAAACCCGGGACCCCAAAATTCGGCTTTGGGACCCCAAAAAACCCCCGGAACCCCAAAATATCCCCGGGACCCCAAAAAACCTCCCTGAGATCCCAAAATCCTCCTCGGGACCCCAAAATTCGTCTTTGGGACCCCAAAAAATCCTCCTCGGGACCCCAAAATTCATTTTTGGGACCCCAAAAAACCCCCGGGACCCCAAAATCCTCCTCAGGACCCCAAAATTCGTCTTTAGGACCCTAAAAAATTCTCCTCGGGACCCCAAAATTCATTTTTGGGACCCCAAAATATCCCCGGGACCCCAAAATTCATTTTTGGGACCCCAAAATTTGGCTTTGGAACCCCAAAAAATCCTCTTTGGGACCCCAAAATTCATTTTTGGGACCCCAGAATATCCCCAGGACCCCAAAATCTTCCTGAGGGCCCCAAATGCTCCCAAAAGCCCCCCATGAATGCCCCAAACCCCTCCGACCCCAAATTTTGGGGGGATGGAGACCCCAAACCCCAAAATTTTGGGGGGATGGAGGCCCCAAACCCCAAATTTTGAGGGCATCAGGGCCCCGGACCCCAAATTTTGAGACAAACAAGACCTGAAACCCCAAATTTTGTGGGAATTGAGACCCCAAATCCCAAATTTTGGGGGGGGATTGAGACCCCAAATTTTGGGGGGGATGGAGACCCCAAATTTTGGGGGGATTAAGACCCCAAACCCCAAATTTTGGGGGGGATGGAGACCCCAAATTTTGGGGGGATTAAGACCCCAAACCCCAAATTTTGGGGGGGGATGGAGACCCCAAATTTTGGGGGGATCCAAACCCCAAATTCTGTAGGAATTGAGGCCCCAAACCCCAAATTTTGTAGGAATTGAGGCCCCAAATTTTGGGGGGATCCAAACCCCAAACCCCAAATTTTGAGGGGATGGAGACCCCAAATTTTGTGGGAATTGAGACCCCAAATCCCAAATTTTGGGGGGGGATTGAGACCCCAAATTTTGGGGGGATCAAAACCCCAAACCCCAAATTTTGAGGGGATGGAGACCCCAAATTTTGGGGGGGATGGAGACCCCAAATTTTGGGGGGATCAAAACCCCAAACCCCAAATTTTGGGGGGGGATGGAGACCCCAAATTTTGGGGGGATCAAAACCCCAAACCCCAAATTTTGGGGGGGGGATGGAGACCCCAAATTTTGGGGGGATCCAAACCCCAAATTTTGTAGGAATTGAGGCCCCAACCCCCAAATTCTGTAGGACTTGAGGCCCCAAACCCCAAATTTTGTAGGAATTGAGGCCCCAAACCCCAAATTCTGTAGGAATTGAGGCCCCAAACCCCAAATTCTGTAGGACTTGAGGCCCCAACCCCCCAAATTTTGGGGGTCTGGGGGCCCCGGACCCCTCCGGAGCCCCCCCAAAATTTTGGGGTCCCCCAGGGGTGGTTTTCAACGACGTCTACGCCGCCTCCAAGTTCGCGGTGGAGGGGCTGTGCGAGAGCCTGGCCGTGCAGCTGCTGCACTTCAACGTCTTGTGAGTGTGGGGGGACCCCGAATTGTCCGAAAATCACCCCAAAATGAGCCTAAAATTGTCCTAAAATCATCCAAAAATTATCCCCAAAATCGTCCTAAAATCATGCTGAAATCATCCTGAAATCATCCCTAAAACGGCCTAAAATCATCCTAAAGTCATCCCAAAATCATCCGAAAATCACCCCAAAATCAGCCTAAAATCGTCCTAAAATCATCCAAAAATTATCCCCAAAATTGTCCTAAAATCATCCTGAAATCATCCCAAAAACAGCCCCAAAACAGCCTAAAATCATCCCCAAAATCAGCCTAAAATCATCCGAAAATCATCCCCAAAACCAGCCCCAAAATCAGCCCAAAATCAGCCTAAAGTCATCCTAAAGTCATCCCCAAAATTCTCCCAAAGGCACCCCAAAATGGCCTAAAATCATCCTAAAATCATCCAAAAATTATCCCCAAAATCGTCCTAAAGTCATCCTAAAATCGTCCTAAAATCATCCTGAAATCATCCCCAAAACGGCCTAAAATCATCCTAAAATCAGCCCGAAAACAGCCCAAAATCATCCTAAAGTCATCCTAAAATCATCCCCCAAAACGGCTTAAAATCATCCTAAAATCATCCCCAAAATCCTCCCAAAGGCACCCCAAAATGGCCTAAAATCGACCTAAAATCATCCAAAAATTATCCCCAAAATGGCCTAAAATCATCCTAAAATCATCCTAAAATTGTCCTAAAATCAACCCCAAAATCATCCTAAAATCGTCCTAAAATCGCCCTAAAATCATCCCCAAAATCAGCGTAAAATCATCCTAAAATCAACCCCAAAATCAGCCTAAAATCATCCCCAAAATCAGCCCAAAACAGCCCAAAATCATCCTAAAGTCATCCCTGAAACAGCCCAAAATCATCCTAAAAACAGCCCCAAAATAGCCCAAAATCAGCCTAAAATCATCCCCAAAATCGTCCTAAAATCATCCTAAAATCATCCTGAAATCATCCCCAAAACGGCCTAAAATCAGCCTAAAGTCATCCCCAAAATAATCCTAAAATTATCCCAAAATCGTCCCCCAAACAGCCCAAAATCATCCTAAAGTCACCCCAAAACCAGCCCGAAATCATCCTAAAATCATCCTAAAATCATCCTAAAGTCATCCTAAAATCATCCCCAAACCAGCCTAAAATCACCCCAAAACAGCCCAAAATCATCCTAAAATCGTCCTAAAATAAACTCCAAAATAATCCCAAAATCATCCCCAAAACCGCCTAAAATCATCCCCAAAACCATCCTAAAATCATCCCCAAAATCAGCCTAAAATCATCCTAAAATCATCCCCAAAATCATCCCCAAAAAATCCCCCAAAAGCTCACGAAAATTCCTCCAAAAAATCCCCAAAAAGTCCCCAAAATTTCCCAAAAAATCCCCCAAAAACCCCAAAAAATCCCCACCAAAAATCCCCAAAAAATCCAAAAAAATCCCCAAAAATTCACAAAAAATCCCCCAAAATTCACTACAAATTCCCAAAAAATCCCCAAAAAAATCCTCAAAAACTCCCCAAAAAATCCTCCAAAAATTCCCAAAAAATCCCCAAAAATCCCAAAAAATCCCCAAAAAAATCACAAAAAATCCCCAAAAAATCAAAAAAAAAATCCTCAAAAACTCCCCAAAAAATCCCCCAAAAAATCCTCCAAAAATTCCCAAAAAATCCCCAAAAAATCCCCAAAAATCCCCAAAAAATCACAAAAAATCCCCAAAAATTCACTACAAATTCCAAAAAAATCCCCAAAAAAATCCCCAAAAATCACTACAAATTCCCAAAAAAATCCCAAAAAGTCCTCAAAAACTCCCCAAAAAATCCTCCAAAAATTCCCAAAAATCCCCAAAAATCCTCAAAAACTTCCCAAAAAATCCTCCAAAAATCTTCCAAAAATCCAAAAAAATCCCCAAAAAATCACAAAAAATCCCAAAAAATCCCCAAAAAATCCCCAAAAATCCCCAAAAATCCCATAAAATCCCCAAAAATTCCCAAAAAATCCCAAAAAATCCCCAAAAAAATCACAAAAAATCCCCAAAAAATCCCCAAAAATCCTCAAAAACTCCCCAAAAAATCCTCAAAAACTCCCCAAAAAATCCTCCAAAAATCCCCAAAAAATCACAAAAAATCCCCAAAAATCCCCAAAAAATCCTCAAAAACTCCCCAAAAAATCCTCCAAAAAATCCCAAAAAATCCCCAAAAAATCCCCAAAAAATCCTCCAAAAATTCACAACAAAATCCCCAAAAATTCACTACAAATGCCCAAAAAATCCTCAAAAACTCCCCAAAAAATCCTCCAAAAATCCCCAAAAAATCCCAAAAAATCCCCCAAAAAATCCCCAAAACTCCCCAAAAATCCTCCAAAAATTCCCAAAAAATCCCAAAAAATCCCCAAAAATCCCCAAAAAATCACAAAAAAATCCCCCAAAATCCTCAAAAAAATCACAAAAAATCCCCAAAAATCCTCCAAAAATTCCCAAAAAAAATCACAAAAAATCCCAAAAACTCCCCAAACTCCCCAAACTCCCCAAATCCGGCAGCGTGTCGCTGGTGGAGCCGGGCCCGGTGAATTCGGCCTTTGAGCAGAAGCTGCTGCGGGAGGTGGAAAATTCCGAATTTCCGGGGGCGGACGCGGAGACGCTGCGCTGCTTCCGCCAGGTTTACCTGCCCGCCTCGCGCCGCGTCTTCGACACCTTCGGCCAGAGCCCCGAGCACGTGGCACAGGTGGGAGCTGCGAAAATTTGGGAATTTTTGGGAATTTTTTGGGAATTTTTTGGGGTTTTTACGACGATTTTTGGGGTTTTTATAGCGAATTTTGGGGCATTTTTGGGGCATTTCTGGACCAATCCCACCAGGTGTTTGATACCTTCAGCCAGAGCACCCAGAAGGTGGCACAGGTGAAATTTGGGAATTTTGGGGAATTTTTTGGGGATTTTTTGGGATTTTTTGGGGATTTTTTGGGATTTTTTTGGGGTTTTTTTGGTGATTTTTGGGGTTTTTATAGCGAATTTTGGGGCATTTTTGGGGCATTTCTGGCCCGGTCCCACCAGGTGTTCGACACCTTCGGCCAGAGCCCCGAGCACGTGGCACAGGTGAAATTTGGGAATTTTTGGGAATTTTTTTGGAATTTTTTGGGAATTTTTTGGGAATTTTTTGGGGTTTTTATGGTGATTTTTGGGGTTTTATAGCGAATTTTGGGGCATTTTTGGGGCATTTCCTGGCTGGCCTTTAACACCTTCGGCCAGAGCCCCGAGCACGTGGCACAGGTGAGACCTGCGAAAATTTGGGAATTTTTGGGAATTTTTTGGGAATTTTTTGGGAATTTTTTGGGTTTTTTTTGGGGTTTTTATGGTGATTTTTGGGGTTTTTATAGCGAATTTTGGGGCATTTCCTGACTGGCCTTTAACACCTTCGGTCAGAGCCCCGAGGTGGCACAGGTGAAATTAGGGAATTTTTGGGAATTTTTGGGAATTTTTTGGGAATTTTTGGGGGTTTTATGGCAATTTTTGGGGTTTTTATAGCGAATTTTGGGGCATTTTTGGGGCATTTCTGGCCCGGTATCACCAGGTGTTCAACACCTTCGGTCAGAGCCCTGAGCAGGTGGCACAGGTGGGACCTGGGAAAATTTGGGAATTTTTGGGAATTTTTGGGAATTTTTTGGGAATTTTTTGGGAATTTTTTTTGGATTTTATGGCGATTTTTGGGGTTTTATAGCGAATTTTGGGGCATTTTTGGGGCATTTCCTGGCTGGCCTTTAACACCTTCGGCCAGAGCCCCGAGCAGGTGGCACAGGTGAAATTTGGGAATTTTGGGAATTTTTGGGAATTTTTTGGGGTTTTTTGGGATTTTTTTGGTGATTTTTGGGGTTTTTAAAGTGAATTTTGGGGCATTTTTGGGGCATTTCTGGCCCGGTCCCACCAGGTGTTCGACACCTTCAGCCAGAGCACCCAGGAGGTGGCCCAGGTGAAATTTGGGAATTTTTGGGAATTTTTGGGAATTTTTTGGGAATTTTTTGGGGATTTTTTGGGGTTTTATGGTGATTTTTGGGGTTTTTATAGCGAATTTTGGGGCATTTTTGGGGCATTTCCTGGCTGGCCTTTAACACCTTCGGTCAGAGCCCCGAGCACGTGGCACAGGTGAGATTTGGGAGTTTTTGGGAATTTTTTGGGAATTTTTGGGAATTTTTTGGGGTTTTTTTGGTGATTTTTTTGGGGTTTTATAGTGAATTTTGGGCCATTTCTGGCCCGGTCCCACCAGGTGTTCGACACCTTCGGTCAGAGCCCCGAGCAGGTGGCACAGGTGGGATTTGGGAAAATTTGGGAATTTTTGGGAATTTTTTGGGGATTTTTTGGGGTTTTTTTTGAATTTTTTTGGGTTTTTTTGGGGTTTTTATGGCAATTTTTGGGGTTTTTATAGCAAATTTTAACCAGGTGTTCAACACTTTTGGTCAGAGCCCCGAGCACGTGGCGCAGGTGAGACCTGCGAAAATTTGGGAATTTTTTGGGAATTTTTTGGGAATTTTTTGGGGTTTTTATGGCGATTTTTGGGGTTTTTATAGCGAATTTTGGGGCATTTTTGGGGCATTCCTGGCCCGGTCCCACCAGGTGTTCGACACTTTTGGTCAGAGCCCCGAGCAGGTGGCACAGGTGAAATTTCGGAATTTTGGGAATTTTTTGGGAATTTTTGGGGAATTTTTTTGGAATTTTTTGGGGGGATTTTTTTGAGGATTCAGAGTTTGAGGTTTCAGGGAGGAATTTTGGGTTTTTGTGCAGATTTTTGACCATTTTAAAGTGGATTTTTTGAATTTTTTTTATTTTTTGGGGGTTATTTTGGGGGGATTTTTTTTTTTGGGGGGGTATTTTTCGGGATTATTGGGGGATTTTTTAAAAATTTTTTGGGGTTATTTTGGGATTTTTTGGGGGATTTTTTAAAAAATTTTTGGGGTTATTTTGGGATTTTTTGGTTTTTTTTTTTATTTTTTGGAGTTATTTTGGGATTTTTTGGGATTTTTTTTTTTTGGGGTTATTTTTCGGGATTTTTGGGGGGATTTTTTTTTTGGGGGTTATTTTGGGATTTTTTGGTTTTTTTTTTATTTTTTGGGGTTATTTTGGGATTTTTGGGGGGATTTTTTTTATTTTTTGGGGTTATTTTGGGATTTTTTGGGTGATTTTTTTTTATTTTTTGGGGTTATTTTGGGGATTTTTGGGGGGATTTTTTTTTTATTTTTTGGGGTTATTTTGGGATTTTTGGGGGGATTTTTTTTATTTTTTTGGGGATTACTTTTTGGGGCCATTTTTGACCCTTTTGGGGTGCCCCCCCAGGCCATCGCGGGGGTGATCGCCGCCCCCCGCCCCCCGCTGCGGACCCCCACCACGCGGGGATTTGGGGTTTTGTGCAGATTTTGGACCATTTTTAGGCAGATTTTTTGATATTTTTGGGATTTTTTTGGGGGGATTCAGAGTTTGGGGATTCTGGGAGGATTTTTGGGGTTTCTGAGGGGATTTTTGGGTTTTTGAGGTGGATTTTGGACCATTTTTAAGCTGATTTTTGGATTTTTTTGGGGTTTTTTGGGGTTTTTTTTAGGGATTCTGAGTCTGGGGTTTCTGGGCGGATTTTGGAGGGTTTTTGTGCAGATTTTGGACCGTTTTTAAGGGGATTTTTGGATTTTTTGGGGATTCTGAGTTTGAGGTTTCTGGGTGGATTTTTGGGTTTTTGAGGCGGATTTTTGACCATTTTGAAGCAGATTTTTGGATTTTTTGGGGGGAATTTTTTTTTAAATTTTTTGGGGACTTTTTGGGGATTCAGAGTTTGGGGATTCAGGGAGGAATTTGGGGTTTTTGTGCAGATTTTTGACCATTTTAAAGCGGATTTTTTGGGGGATTTTTTTTTATTTTTTGGGGGTTATTTTGGGATTTTTGGGGGATTTTTTTAAATTTTTTTTATTTTTTTGGGGTTATTTTTTGGGGCCATTTTTGACCTTTTTGGGGGTGCCCCCCCAGGCCATCGCGGGGGTGATCGCCGCCCCCCGGCCCCCGCTGCGGACCCCCACCACGCGGGGATTTGGGGTTTTGTGCAGATTTTGGACCATTTTTAGGCAGATTTTTTGATATTTTTGGGATTTTTTTGGGGGGATTCAGAGTTTGGGGATTCTGGGAGGATTTTTGGGGTTTCTGAGGGGATTTTTGGGTTTTTGTGCAGATTTTTGACCATTTTAAAGCGGATTTTTGGATTTTTTTGGGGATTTTTTTTTTGGGGTTATTTTGGGATTTTTGGGGGGATTTTTTTTTATTTTGGGGTTATTTTGGGATTTTTGGGGGGATTTTTTTTATTTTTTGGGGTTATTTTGGGATTTTTTTTTTGGGGTTATTTTGGAATTTTTGGGGGGATTTTTTTTTTATTTTTTGGGGTTATTTTGGGTTTTTTTTGGGGGGATTCTCAGTTTGAGGTTTCTGGGAGGATTTTTGGGATTTCTGAGGGGATTTTTGGGATTTCTGGTGGAATTTTTGGGATTTTTATGCAGATTTTTGACCGTTTTAAAGCGGATTTTTGGATTTTTTTGGGGTTATTTTGGGGGTTTTTTTGGGGGGATTTTTTTTTTATTTTTTGGGGTTATTTTGGGATTTTTTGGGGGATTTTTTTTTATTTTTTGGGGTTATTTTGGGATTTTTGGGGGGTTTTTTTTTTATTTTTTGGGGTTATTTTGGGATTTTTTTGGGGATTTTTTTTTATTTTTTGGGGTTATTTTGGGATTTTTGGGGGGATTTTTTTTTATTTTTTGGGGTTATTTTGGGATTTTTTTGGGGATTTTTTTTTTATTTTTTGGGGTTATTTTGGGATTTTTGGGGGATTTTTTTTTAATTTTTTGGGGTTATTTTGGGATTTTTGGGGGGTTTTTTTTTTATTTTTTGGAGTTATTTTGGGATTTTTGGGGGTTTTTTTTGGGGTTTTTTGGGATTTTTTGGGAGATTTTTTTATTATTTTTTTGGGGTTATTTTGGGATTTTTGGGGGGATTTTTTTTTATTTTTTGGGGTTATTTTTGGGGATTTTTTGGGGCCGTTTTTGACCCTTTTTGGGGTGCCCCCCCAGGCCATCGCGGGGGTGATCGCCGCCCCCCGCCCCCCGCTGCGGACCCCCACCACGCGGGGATTTGGGGTTTTGTGCAGATTTTTGACCATTTTTAAGCTGATTTTTGGATTTTTTTGGGATCTTTTTTGGGTTTTTTTGGGGGGATTCTCAGTTTGAGGTTTCTGGGAGGATTTTTGGGGTTTCTGGGAGGATTTTTAAGGTTTCTGAGGGGATTTTGGGGTTTTTGAGGCAGATTTTTGACCATTTTAAAGCGGATTTTTTGAATTTTTTTTTATTTTTTGGGGTTATTTTGGGATTTTTTGGGGGATTTTTTTTTTATTTTTTGGGGTTATTTTGGGATTTTTTTGGGGATTTTTTTTTATTTTTTGGGGTTATTTTGGGATTTTTTTTTGGGGTTATTTTGGGATTTTTGGGGGGATTTTTTTTTATTTTTTGAGGTTATTTTGGGATTTTTTTTTTTTTGGGGTTATTTTGGGATTTTTGGGGGGATTTTTTTTTTATTTTTTGGGGTTATTTTGGGATTTTTTTTTATTTTTTGGGGTTATTTTGGGATTTTTGGGGGGATTTTTTTTTATTTTTTGGGGTTATTTTGGGATTTTTGGGGGGGATTTTTTTTTATTTTTTTGGGGCCATTTTTGACCCTTTTGGGGTGCCCCCCAGGCCATCGCGGGGGTGATCGCCGCCCCCCGCCCCCCGCTGCGGACCCCCACCAACGCCCTGTACTCGCCGCTGCTGGCGCTGCGCTTCGCCGACCCCCGCGGGGATTTGGGGGTTCGCTCCTTCCACCGCCTCCTCTTCGACCTGGGCCCCCTTTTCCAGCTCAGCCTGGCGCTGCTGCGCTGCCTCAGCTGCCGCTGCTGCCGCCGCCGCGTGCGCCCCCTCTGAGGGCACCCCCAAATTTGGGGTTTTGGGGGGTCCTGGGGGCGATTTGGGGTGAAATCAGTGAGGTTTTAGGGGAAAAATTGGGGTTTTTGGGGGGATTTGGTGGGTTTTGGGGGGGTTTTTGGGGTTTCAACTGAGTCTGTCAGAGGGGACCCCAAAATTTGGGGTTTTGGGGGGTCCTGGGGGTGATTTGGGGTGAAATCAGGAAGGTTTTAGGGGAGAAATTCGGGATTTTTGGGGATTTGGGGAGGTTTTTGGGGGGTTTGGGGGGCATTTATGGGGGTATTAACTGAGTCTGGGGTGTTTGAGTCACTCCTGTCAGAGGGGACCCCAAAAATTTGGGGTTTTTGGGGGGTCCTGGGGGGATTTGGGGTGAAATCGGGGTGATATTGGGAGAGAAATTGGGGATTTTAGGGGTTTTTGGGGGTCTCACCTGAGCCTGGCGCTGCTGCGCTGCCTCAGCTGCCGCTGCTGCCGCCGCCGCATGCGCCCCCTCTGAGGGCACCCCCAAATTTGGGGTTTTTGGGGGGTCCTGGGGGGATTTGGGGCGAAATCGGGGTGATATTGGGGGAGAAATTCAGGATTTTGGGGGGTTTTTGGGGGTCTCACCTGAGTCTGGCGCTGCTGCGCTGCCTCAGCTGCCGCTGCTGCCGCCGCCGCGTGCGCCCCCTCTGAGGCACCCCCAAATTTGGGGGTTTTTGGGGGGTCCTGGGGGCGATTTGGGGTGAAATCGGGGTGATATTGGGAGAGAAATTGGGGATTTTAGGGGGTTTTGGGGGGCTTTAGAGGGTTTTTGGGGATGGTTTGGGGGTATTAACTGAGTCTGGGGTGTTTGAGTCGCTCCTGTCAAAGGGCACCCCAAAAATTTGGGGTTTTGGGGGGTCCTGGGGGCGATTTGGGGTGAAATCGGGGTGATATTGGGGGAGAAATTCAGGATTTTGGGCAGTTTTGGGGGGCTTTAGAGGGTTTTTTGGGGGGGCTTTTGGGGTCTCAACTGAGTCTGGGGTGTTTGAGTCCCTCCTGTCAAAGGGCACCCCAAAAATTTGGAGTTTTTTGGGGGGTCCTGGGGGGATTTGGGGTGAAATCGGGGTGATATTGGGGGAGAAATTCGGGATTTTAGGGGTTTTTGGGGGTCTCACCTGAGTCTGGGGGTCCCCCCGTGTCTCAGCTGCCGCTGCTGCCGCCGCCGCGTGCGCCCCCTCTGAGGGCACCCCGAAATTTGGGGGTTTTGGGGGGTCCTGGGGGGATTTGGGGTGAAATCGGGGTGATTTTAGGGGAGAAATTGGGGATTTTGGGGGATTTCGGGGGGTTTTGGGGGGGTTTTCAGGGTTTCAACTGAGTCTGTCAGAGGGGACCCCAAAAATTTGGGGTTTTTGGGGGGTCCTGGAAGAACTTGGGGTGAAATCAGGAAGGTTTTAGGGGAGAAATTGGGGGTTTTGGGGGGTCCTGGGAGAATTTGGGGTGAAATCGGGGAGGTTTTAGGGGAGAAATTCAGGATTTGGAGGGATTTCGGGGGGTTTTGGGGGGGTTTTCGGGGTTTCAACTGAGTCTGTCAGAGGGGACCCCAAAATTTGGGATTTTTGGGGGGTCCTGGGGGCGATTTGGGGTGAAATCGGGGTGATACTGGGGGAGAAATTGGGGATTTTAGGGGTTTTTGGGGGGTCCTGGGGGGATTTGGGTGAAATCGGGGAGGTTTTAGGGTGAAATTCGGGATTTTGGGGGATTTCGGGGAGGTTTTTGGGATGGTTTGGGGGTATTAACTGAGTCTGGGGTGTTTGAGTCACTCCTGTCAGAGGGGACCCCAAAAATTTGGGGTTTTCGGGGGGTCCTGGGGGGATTTGGGGTGAATTCAGGAAGGTTTTAGGGGAGGAATTGGGGATTTTGGGGGATTTGTGGAGGGTTAGGTGGGGTTTTGGGAGTTTTTGGGGGGTTTGGGGGGATTTTGGGGGGTTTTGGGGGTCTCAACTGAGTCTGGGGTATTTGAGTCACTCCTGTCAGAGGGGACCCCAAAATTTGGAGTTTTTTGGGGGGTCCTGATGGGGATTTGGGGGGAAATCGGGGAGGTTTGGGGTGAAATCAGGGATTTTGGGTGGATTTTGGGGGGATTTTGGGCGGATTTTGGGGGGATTTTGGGGGTCTCACCTGAGCCTGGGGGTCCCCAGGTGTGTTTGAGTCGCTCCCGTCTGAGACACCCCAAAATTTCGGGTTTTTGGGGGGTCCTGAGGGGGGTTTGGGGTGAAATCGGGGAGGTTTTGGGGTGGTTTTAGGGGATTTTGGGGGATCTTGGGCATTGTTGGGGATTTTGAGGGAATTCTTGGAATTTTGGGGAATCTTGAGGGAATTTTGGGGGGATTTGGGGGGAATTTTGGGGGGATTTGGGGGGAATTTTGGGGAATTTTTGGGGTCTCCTCCACACCTGAGGGGGTCTCCATTAAACCCGGAACTCCTCCCACAGCCGCTGCCTCATTCGCTGCCGCGCCGACGGTTTTGGGGTCTTTGGGGGGGAGATTTTGGGGAATTTTTGGGGGGAATTTTTGGGGATTTCTTTGGAGATTTTTGGGGATTTTTTGGGGATTTTTTTGGGGGAATTTTTTGCGGTCCCAATCCAGCGGAACTCAAATTCGGGCCACACTTTCCAGCCGGAAGCGAGCGGAAGTGACACACCGGAAGTAGCGGAGGCCACGCGGCGGCGCCGGGATGGGGCGGCCCGGGAAGGTCGGGGGGGAAAAAACGGGAAAAAAACGGGAAAAATTGGGAAAAACCGGGAAAAACCGGGAAAAACGGGGAGGGGGAGGGCTCAGGGCGGCGGCGGGAGCGACAGTGAGGCGGCAGGGGGGAAAAAAACGGAAAAAACCCGGGGAAAACTGGGAAAAAAATGGAAAAAAATTTGGGAAAAATCGGGGAAAAACCGGGAAAAAAACTGGGAAAAATCGGGAAAAAACCGGGAAAAAACGGAAAAAAAAAACCGGGAAAGCGGAAAAAACGGCGGGAGAGGCAATGAGGCGGGAGGGGGGAAAAAAGCGGCGGGAGGGGAAAAAAAATCCCAAATTTTGGGAATCTTGAGGGGAAAAAATGCCCAAATTTTGGGAATTTTGAAGGGAAAAATCGCAAAATTTGGGAATTGCGAGGGGGAAAAAAATCCCCAAATTTTGGGAATTTTCGGGGCGAGGGGGTCTCGGTCTTCCCAAATTTTGGGGTTTCCCAGGGGTTCCCTCAGGAATTTTTGGGTTTTTCCAAAAATTTTGGGGATTTATTTCCAGGATTTTTTTTCCCCAGGATTTTTGGGTTTTTTCCCAGATTTTTGGGGTTTTTTCCTCAGGATTTTGGTTTTTTCCAGGATTTTGGGGGTTTTTTAGGCTTTGGGGTCTTGGAATTTTTGGGATTTCGGGAATTTTCTCCCCCCAAGAGGGAAAATCGGGATCTGGGCTCCCAAAATCCCCAAAATTTCAGGTTTCCATTCCCTATTTTTTGGAAAACCGGGAATTTGGCTCCCAAAATTTGGGATTTCCAGCCCGTTTTGAAGCAAAAAAATGGGAATTTTCGAACAGAGGGTGGCAGAATTCCAGAGATTTTGGGGTCTCCGGGTGGAAATTTGGGATCTGGGCTCCTGGAATTCCCAAATCCCGGGATATTTCGGGATAATTTAGGATATTTTAGGATAATTCAGGAATATTTTGGGATAATTTTGCAATATTTTAGGATATTTTGGGATATTTTGGGATATTTTCCATCCCCAGGGATGTTCCCAGCAGGAGTTCGGATCCGTCCCTCATTCCTGCGTGTTCCCGCCACAGGGGCTGGGATTTTGGGATAATTTCGGGATAATTTCGGATATTTTGGGATAATTTAGGAATATTTTGGGATAATTTTGCAATATTTTAGGATATTTTGGGATATTTTAGGATATTTTCCATCCCCAGAGCCGCTCCCAGCAGGAGTTCGGATCCGTCCCTCACTCCTGCGTGTTCCTGCTGTGGGGGCTGGGATTTCGGGATAATTTGGGATAATTTTGGGATAATTTAGGATATTTTGGGATAATTTGGAATATTTTGGGATAATTTTGAAATATTTTAGGATATTTTAGGATATTTTAGGATATTTTTCCATCCCCAGAGCCGTTCCCAGCAGCAGTTCGGCTCCTGCCATGGGGGCTGGGATTTCAGGATAATTTCGGGATAATTTCGGATATTTTGGGATAATTCAGGAATATTTTGGGATAATTTTGCAATATTTTAGGATATTTTAGGATATTTTAGGATATTTTCCATCCCCAGAGCCGTTCCCAGCAGGAATTCGGATCCGTCCCTCACTCCTGCGTGTTCCTGCCACAGGGGCTGGGATTTCGGGATAATTTCGGGATAAATTCGGGATATTTTGGGATATTTTGGAATATTTTGGGATAATTTTGGAATATTTTAGGATATTTTAGGATTTTTTTCCATCCCCAGAGCCGCTCCCAGCAGGAGTTCGGGTCCGTCCCGTGTTCCCACCACAGGGGCTGGGATTTCGGGATAATTTCGGGATAATTTTGGATATTTTGGGATAATTTCGGATATTTTGGGATAATTTTGAAATATTTTGGGATATTTTAGGATATTTTGGGATATTTTCCATCCCCAGAGCCGTTCCCAGCAGGAGTTCGGATCCGTCCCTCATTCCTGCGTGTTCCTGCCACAGGGGCTGGGATTTCGGGATAAATTTGGGATAATTTAGGATATTTTGGGATAATTCAGGAATATTTTGGGATAATTTTGAAATATTTTGGGATAATTTAGGATATTTTGGGATATTTTTCCATCCCCAGAGCCGTTCCCAGCAGGAATTCGGATCCGTCCCTCACTCCTGTGTGTTCCTGCCACAGGGGCTGGGATTTCAGGATAATTTGGGATAATTTGGGATAATTTCGGATATTTTGGGATAATTCAGGAATATTTTGGGATAATTTTGGAATATTCTAGGATATTTTAGGATATTTTGGGATATTTTTCCATCCCCAGGGCCGCTCCCAGCAGCAGTTCAGCTCCATCCTTCACTCCTGTGTGTTCCTGCCACAGGGGCTGGGATTTCGGGATAATTTTGGATATTTTGGGATAATTTAGGAACATTTTGGGATAATTCAGGAATATTTTGGGATAATTTTGCAATATTTTAGGATATTTTAGGATATTTTCCATCCCCAGAGCCGCTCCCAGCAGGAATTCGGCTCTGTCCCTCATTCCTTCATGTTCCTGCCACAGGGGCTGGAATTTCGGGATAATTTTCGGATAATTTCGGATATTTTGGGATAATTTTGGAATATTCTAGGATATTTTAGGATATTTTGGGATATTTTGGGATATTTTTCCATCCCCAGAGCCGCTCCCAGCAGGAGTTTGGCTCCATCCCTCACTCCTGTGTGTTCCTGCCGTGGGGGCTGGGATTTCGGGATAATTTAGGATAATTTCGGGATATTTTGGGATAATTTAGGATATTTTGGGATAATTCAAGAATATTTTGGGATAATTTTGCAATATTTGACGATATTTTAGGATATTTTGGGATATTTTCCATCCCCAGAGCCGCTCCCAGCAGCAGTTCAGCTCCATCCTTCACTCCTGTGTGTTCCTGCCACAGGGGCTGGGATTTCGGGATAATTTCGGGATAAATTCGGATATTTTGGGATAATTCAGGAATATTTTGGGATATTTTTGGAATATTTTAGGATATTTTGGGATATTTTCCATCCCCAGAGCCGCTCCCAGCAGCAGTTCGGATCCGTCCCTCACTCCTTCGTGTTCCTGCTGTGGGGGCTGGGATTTCGGGATAATTTCGGGATAATTTTGGATATTTTGGGATAATTCAGGAATATTTGGGGGTAATTTTGCAATATTTTAGGATATTTTAGGATATTTTGGGATATTTTGGGATATTTTTCCATCCCCAGAGCCGCTCCCAGCAGGAGTTCGGGTCCGTCCCTCATTCCTTCGTGTTCCTGCCGTGGGGGCTGGGATTTCGGGATAATTTCGGGATAATTTTGGGATAATTTCGGGATAATTTGGGATAATTTAGGATAATTTAGGATATTTTCCATCCCCAGAGCCGGTTCCAGCGGGTGCAGCGGGCGCAGGCCCGGCAGCGCTCCCAGCAGGAATTCGGGTCCGTCCCTCATTCCTTCGTGTTCCTGCCACAGGGGCTGGGATTTCGGGATAATTTCGGATAATTTCGGATATTTTGGGATAATTTAGGATATTTTGGGATATTTCTCTCTCTCAGAGCCGGTTCCAGCGGGTGCAGCGGGCGCAGGCCCGGCAGCGCTCCCAGCAGGAATTCGGCTCCGTCCCTCATTCCTTCGTGTTCCTGCTGTGGGGGCTGGGATTTCGGGATAATTTTGGGATAATTTCGGATAATTTTGGATATTTTAGGATAATTTCGGATAATTTGGGATATTTTCCATCCCCAGAGCCGGTTCCAGCGGGTGCAGCGGGCGCAGGCCCGGCAGCGCTCCCAGCAGGAATTCGGGTCCGTCCCTCACTCCTGTGTGTTCCCGCTGTGGGGGCTGGGATTTCGGGATAATTTCAGGATAATTTCGGGATATTTTAGGATAATTTAGGATAATTTAGGATATTTTCCATGCCCAGAGCCGGTTCCAGCGGGTGCAGCGGGCGCAGGCCCGGCAGCGCTCCCAGCAGCAGTTCGGGTCCGTCCCTCATTCCTTCGTGTTCCTGCTGTGGGGGCTGGGATTTCGGGATAATTTCGGATATTTTAGTGAATATTTTGGGATAATTTGGGATAATTTAGGATATTTTTGGGATATTTTCCATGCCCAGAGCCGGTTCCAGCGGGTGCAGCGGGCGCAGGCCCGGCAGCGCTCCCAGCAGCAGTTCGGATCCGTCCCTCACTCCTTCGTGTTCCTGCCACAGGGGCTGGGATTTCGGGATAATTTCGGATATTTTAGTGAATATTTTGGGATATTTTAGGATAATTTAGGATATTTCCCTCTCTCAGAGCCGGTTCCAGCGGGTGCAGCGGGCGCAGGCCCGGCAGCGCTCCCAGCAGCAGTTCGGATCCGTCCCTCATTCCTTCGTGTTCCCGCCACAGGGGCTGGGATTTCGGGATAATTTCGGGATAATTTCGGGATAATTTCGGATTTTTTTGGATAATTTAGGATATTTCTCTCTCCCAGAGCCGGTTCCAGCGGGTGCAGCGGGCGCAGGCCCGGCAGCGCTCCCAGCAGCAGTTCGGCTCCGTCCCTCACTCCTTTGTGTTCCCGCCACAGGGGCTGGGATTTCGGGATAATTTTGGGATAATTTCGGATATTTTAGGATAATTTGGGATAATTTGGGATATTTTCCATCCCCAGAGCCGGTTCCAGCGGGTGCAGCGGGCGCAGGCCCGGCAGCGCTCCCAGCAGGAATTCGGGTCCGTCCCTCATTCCTTCGTGTTCCTGCCACAGGGGCTGGGATTTCGGGATAATTTCGGATAATTTCGGATATTTTGGGATAATTTAGGATATTTTGGGATATTTCTCTCTCTCAGAGCCGGTTCCAGCGGGTGCAGCGGGCGCAGGCCCGGCAGCGCTCCCAGCAGGAATTCGGCTCCGTCCCTCATTCCTTCGTGTTCCTGCTGTGGGGGCTGGGATTTCGGGATAATTTTGGGATAATTTCGGATAATTTTGGATATTTTAGGATAATTTCGGATAATTTGGGATATTTTCCATCCCCAGAGCCGGTTCCAGCGGGTGCAGCGGGCGCAGGCCCGGCAGCGCTCCCAGCAGCAGTTCGGATCCGTCCCTCACTGCTTCGTGTTCCTGCTGTGGGGGCTGGGATTTCGGGATAATTTCGGATAATTTTGGGATAATTTTCAGATATTTTGGGATATTTTAGGATAATTTAGGATATATTTTCTCTCCCAGAGCCGGTTCCAGCGGGTGCAGCGGGCGCAGGCCCGGCAGCGCTCCCAGCAGCAGTTCGGGTCCGTCCCTCATTCCTGCGTGTTCCTGCTGTGGGGGCTGGGATTTCGGGATAATTTAGGATAATTTTGGGATAATTTCGGATAATTTTAGGATAATTTAGGATAATTTGGGATATTTTCCATCCCCAGAGCCGGTTCCAGCGGGTGCAGCGGGCGCAGGCCCGGCAGCGCTCCCAGCAGGAATTCGGGTCCGTCCCTCACTCCTTCGTGTTCCCGCGCGGCCGCCCCGGGAGGAGCCTCCGGAGCCTCTGCAGAGACCTGAGGAGGGTCCTGGAGCCCTTCACGGCCCGGAACCTGCAGGTGGCACCTGGGGACACCTGGGACACACCTGGGGACACTGGGACACACCTGGGGGCATTTGGGACACACCTGGGAACGTTTGAGACACACCTGGGGGCATTGGGGACATTGGGAATTGGGATTTGGGACATTGGGAATGGCCCCAGGAGTGACCTCAGGAGGGTCCCGGAACCTGCAGGTGGCACCTGGGGACATTGGGGACACACCTGGGGACATTTGGGACACACCTGGGGATGTTGGGGACACACCTGGGGACACACCTGGGGACATTGGGGACACACCTGGGGACATTTGGGGACACTGGGAATTGGGATTTGGGACACTGGGAATGGCCCCAGGAGTGACCTCAGGAGGGTCCTGGAGCCCTTCACAGCCCGGAACCTGCAGGTGGCACCTGGGGACACACCTGGGGACACCTGGGACACACCTGGGGACATTGGGACACACCTGGGACACACCTGGGGACGTTTGGGACACCTGAGACACACCTGGGGACATTTGGGGACACACCTGGGGACATTGGGGACACACCTGGGACACACCTGAGAGACACCTGGGGACATTTGGGACACACCTGGGGACACCTGGGGACATTTGGGACATTGGGAATTGGGATTTGGGACATTGGGAATGGCCCCAGGAAAGGCCCCAGGAGGGTCCTGGAGCCCTTCACGGCCCGGAACCTGCAGGTGGCACCTGGGACACACCTGGGGACACCTGGGGACACACCTGGGGACACCTGGCGACACCTGGGGACACCTGGGGACACTGGGAATGGGGATTTGGGACATTGGGAATGGCCCCAGGAGTGACCTGAGGAGGGTCCCGGAACCTGCAGGTGGCACCTGGGGACACACCTGGGACACACCTGGGGACACCTGGGACACACCTGAGGGCATTGGGGACACACCTGGGGATGTTGGGGACACACCTGGGACACACCTGGGGACATTTGGGACACACCTGGGGACACACCTGGGGACATTGGGGACATTTGGGACACACCTGGGGACACCTGGGGACACCTGAGAGACACCTGGGGATGTTTGGGACACACCTAAGAGACACCTGGGGACATTTGGGACACTGGGAATTGGGATTTGGGACATTGGGAATGGCCCCAGGAGTGACCTCAGGAGGGTCCTGGAGCCTGCAGGTGGCACCTGAGGACACCTGGGACACACTTGGGGACACACCTGGGGACATTTGGGACACACCTGGGGACACTGGGACACACTTGGGGACACACCTGGGGACATTTGGGACACACCTGGGGACACTGGGACACACCTGGGGACACCTGGGGACACACCTGGGGGCATTTGGGACACACCTGGGGACACCTGGGGACACCTGGGGACATTTGGGGACACTGGGAATTGGGATTTGGGACATTGGGAATGGCCCCAGGAGTGACCTCAGGAGGGTCCTGGAGCCCTTCACAGCCCGGAACCTGCAGGTGGCACCTGGGACACACCTGGGGACATTGGGGACACACCTGAGAGACACCTGGGGACGTTTGGGACACACCTGGGGGCATTTGGGACACACCTGGGGACGTTTGGGACACCTGAGAGACACCTGGGGACATTTGGGGACATTGGGGACACACCTGGGGACATTGGGGACATTTGGGACACACCTGGGGATGTTGGGGACACACCTGGGGACACACCTGGGGACACCTGGGGATGTTTGGGACACACCTGGGGACATTTGGGACACACCTGGGGACGTTGGGGACACACCTGGGGACACCTGGGGACGTTGGGGACACACCTGGGGACACACCTGGGGACGTTTGGGACACCTGGGGACGTTTGGGACACCTGAGAGACACCTGGGACACACCTGGGGACATTTGGGACACTGGGAATTGGGATTTGGGACATTGGGAATGGCCCCAGGAAAGGCCCCAGGAGGGTCCTGGAGCCCTTCACGGCCCGGAACCTGCAGGTGGCACCTGGGACACACCTGGGACACCTGGGACACACCTGGGGACATTTGGGGCCATTTGGGGCACACCTGGGGACACCTGGGGACATTGGGGACACACCTGGGGACATTTGGGACACACCTGGGGACATTTGGGACACACCTGGGGACATTTGGGACACCTGGGACACACCTGGGGACATTTGGGACACACCTGGGGACATTGGGGACACACCTGGGGACACTGGGACACACCTGGGGACATTTGGGACACCTGGGACACACCTGGGGACATTTGGGACACCTGGGACACACCTGGGGACACCTGGGGACATTTGGGACACACCTGGGGACATTGGGGACACACCTGGGGACACTGGGACACACCTGGGGACACCTGGGACACACCTGGGGACATTGGGGACACACCTGAGGGACATTGGGGACATTTGGGACACCTGAGAGACACACCTGGGGACATTTGGGGACATTTGGGACACACCTGGGACACACCTGGGGACACACCTGGGGACACTGGGGACACCTGGGGACGTTGGGGACACACCTGGGAACACACCTGGGGACATTTGGGACATTGGGAATTGGGATTTGGGACACTGGGAATGGCCCCAGGAGTGACCTGAGGAGGGTCCTGGAGCCTTTCACAGACAGGAACCTGCAGGTGGCACCTGGGACACACCTGAGGACACCTGGGGACACCTGGGACACACCTGGGGACATTTGGGACACCTGGGACACACCTGGGGACATTGGGGACACACCTGGGGACACCTGGGGACATTTGGGACACACCTGGGGACATTGGGGACATTGGGGACAGACACACCTGGGACACACCTGAGGGACATTGGGGACATTGGGGACACACCTGGGGACATTTGGGACACACCTGGGGACATTTGG
Source organism: Taeniopygia guttata (assembly GCF_003957565.2). Taxonomy (NCBI): domain Eukaryota; kingdom Metazoa; phylum Chordata; class Aves; order Passeriformes; family Estrildidae; genus Taeniopygia; species Taeniopygia guttata. Next base: position 1,097,549 of record NC_044243.2, read on the forward strand.
GGACACCTGGGACACACCTGGGGACACACCTGGGGACATTGGGGACACACCTGGGGACATTGGGGACATTGGGGACACACCTGGGGACATTGGGGACACACCTGGGGACACACCTGGGGACATTGGGGACATTGGGGACACACCTGGGGACATTGGGGACACACCTGGGGACACACCTGGGGACACCTGGGGACATTTGGGACATTGGGGACACACCTGGGGACGTTTGGGACACACCTGGGACACCTGGGGATATTGGGATCTCTGGGATTTGGGAACACAGGGATTTGGGATCCCAGGAATTTGGGATCTCAGGGATTTGGGATTCAGGAATTTTGGGATTCAGGAATTTTGGGATTCAGGAATTTTGGGATTCAGGCATTTGGGATTCAGGATTTTTGGAACCTTGGGAATTAGGGATGTCGGGGATTTGGGATCTCGGGGATTTGGGATTCAGGATTTTTGGGATCGGAGAATTTGGGATCCCAGGAATTTGGGATCTCAGGGATTTGGGATTCAGGATTTTTTGGATCAGGGGATTTGGGATTGAAGAATTTTGGGATCTCGGGGATTTGGGATTCAGGGATTTGGGATTGAGGAGTTTTGGGATCGGAGAATTTGGGATTCCAGGAATTTGGGATCTCAGGGATTTGGGATTCAGGATTTTTGGGATTCAGGGAATTAGGGATTCAGGGATTTGGGATCTCGGGCATTTGGGATCTCGGGGATTTGGGATTGAGGAATTTTGGGATCTCGGGGATTTGGGATTGAGGAATTTTGGGATGGGGGATTTGGGGTTTTCCAGGTGCGCCGGAGCAATTCCCTGCGGGATCTGGTGGCCGTGGCCGGGCCCTTGGGGGTCTCCCAGTTCCTGGTGCTGAGCAAATCCCAGACCGGGATCAACCTGGTGAGAATTCGGGAATTTTCCGGGAATTTTCCGGGAATTTTCCGGGAATTCCGGGAATTTGGGGCTCCCGACCCTGCCCGGACCCAGGGGATGAAGAATTTCCCATGATTGATCCCAAATTCTGTGATTGATCCCAAAGTAAACGCTCTGATGGGTCCGGGATCGGGCTTTGGGGTTTTCCGGGATTTTTATGGGATTTTTTTGGGATTTTTATGGGATTTTTTGGGATTTTTATGGGATTTTCTCAGGATTTATCCGGGATTTTTCTGTGGTTTATTCTGGGATTTTTCCCATGAGTTTAATGGGATTTTTCTGGGATTTTTCCGGGGTTTTTCTGGGGTTTCCCCAGAATTTTTCAAGGATTTTTCCAGGATTTTTATGGGTTTATTCCGGGATTTTCCCAGGATTTTTACGGGATTATTCTGGGATTTTTTTTCTGGGATTTTTCCTGAGATTTCCCCAGGATTTATCTGGAATATTTCTGGGATTTTCCCAGGATTTTCCTGAGATTATTCCAGAATTTTTTTCTGCGATTTTTCTGTGTTTAATTCTGGAATTTTTCCTGGGATATTTCCCAGAATTTTTCTGGGATTTCCCCGGGATTTTTCTGGGATTTTCCCAGGATTTTAATGGAATTTTTGGTGGGATTTTCCCACTTTTCTCCTTCCCAGAAACTTTTCCGGCTGCCGGGGGGTCCCACCCTGACCTTCAAAGTGCTTCAGGTGCGTCCGGGAATTCCGGGAATTTCGGGAATTTCAGGGGCAGCAGTTGGGGGATTTTATGGGATTTTATGGAACTTTATGGAATTTTATTGGGCTTTTGGCTGTTTTCGTGGATATTTCCAGGATTTAATCCCATTTCTTCCCATTTTCCAGCACTCCCTGGTTCCGGATATGGTCTCAGCCCTCTGCAGGCACTGCGCAGATTTTGGGGTTTTTTGGGATTTTATGGGGTTTTTATGGGATTTTTATGGGATTTTATGAGATTTTTATGGGATTTCACAGGTTTTTCGGGATTTTTTTCAGGATTTAATCCCATTTTTTTCCCATTTTTCCCCCATTTCGTGGTCTCGGCACAGCGCAGGCACCGCCAGCCTGAGCAGTCCTGGGGACTTTTTATGGGATTTTATGGAATTTTAATGGGATTTAATGGGATTTTTTAATAGAATTTCACAGGATTTATGGGGTTTTTCCAGGATTTGATCCCATTTTTCCCATTTTTTTCCAGTATTCCTTAGTTTGAGACGTGGTCTCCTCGCTGCGGCGTCACCGCATGCACGAGCAGCAATTCTGGGGGTTTTATGGGATTTTATGGGATTTTGGCTATTTTAATGGGATTTTGGCTATTTTAATGGGGATTTTGGCTCTTTTAATGGGATTTTGGCTATTTCAATGGGGATTTTGGCTATTTTAATGGGATTTTTTCAGGGTTTTTTCCCGTTTTTCCCGTTTTTCCCGTTTTTCCAGTATTCCCCGGTTCGGGACGTGGTCTCCTCGCTCCGCAGGCACCGCATGCACGAGCAGCAGTTTTATGGGATTTTATGGGATTTTGGCTATTTTAATGGGATTTTGGCTATTTTAATGGGATTTTTTCAGGGTTTAATCCCGTTTTTTCCCGTTTTTCCTGTTTTTCCAGTATTCCCTGGTTCGGGATGTGGTCTCCTCGCTCCGGAGGCACCGCATGCACGAGCAGCAGTTTTATGGGATTTTAATGGGGATTTTGGCTATTTTAATGGGATTTTGGCTATTTTAATGGGGATTTTGGCTATTTTAATGGGATTTTTTCAGGGTTTAATCCCATTTTTTCCCGTTTTTCCAGTATTCCTTAGTTCGGGACGTGGTTTCTTCCCTCCGCAGGCACCGCATGCACGAGCAGCAGTTTTATGGGATTTTATGGGATTTTGGCTATTTTAATGGGATTTTGGCTATTTTAATGGGGATTTTGGCTATTTTAATGGGATTTTTTCAGGGTTTAATCCCATTTTTCCCGTTTTTCCCATTTTTTACAGTATTCCCTGGTCCGGGACGTGGTCTCCTCGCTCCGCCGGCACCGCATGCACGAGCAGCAGTTTTATGGGATTTTAATGGGATTTTGGCTATTTTAATGGGATTTTGGCTATTTTAATGGGGAATTTGGCTATTTTAATGGGATTTTTTCAGGGTTTAATCCCGTTTTTTCCCGTTTTTCCCGTTTTTCCAGTATTCCCTGGTTCGGGACGTGGTCTCCTCGCTCCGCAGGCACGGCATGCACGAGCAGCAGTTTTATGGGATTTTAATGGGATTTTGGCTATTTTAATGGGGAATTTGGCTATTTTAATGGGATTTTTTCAGGGTTTAATCCCGTTTTTTCCCGTTTTTCCCGTTTTTCCAGTATTCCTTAGTTCAGGACGTGGTCTCCTCGCTCCGCAGGCACCGCATGCACGAGCAGCAGTTTTATGGGATTTTAATGGGATTTTGGCTATTTTAATGGGATTTTGGCTATTTTAATGGGATTTTGGCTATTTTAATGAGATTTTTTCAGAGTTTAATCCCGTTTTTTCCCATTTTTCCCATTTTTTACAGTATTCCTTAGTTCGGGACGTGGTTTCTTCCCTCCGCTGGCACCGCATGCACGAGCAGCAGTTTTATGGGATTTTAATGGGATTTTGGCTATTTTAATGGAATTTTGGCTATTTTAATGGGGATTTTGGCTATTTTAATGGGATTTTTTCAGGGTTTAATCCCGTTTTTCCCGTTTTTCCCGTTTTTCCAGTATTCCCTGGTCCGGGACGTGGTCTCCTCGCTGCGCAGGCACCGCATGCACGAGCAGCAGTTTTATGGGATTTTATGGGATTTTGGCTATTTTAATGGGATTTTGGCTATTTAAATGGGATTTTTTCAGGGTTTTTTCCCGTTTTTTCCCATTTTTCCCATTTTTCCAGTATTCCCTGGTTCGGGACGTGGTCTCCTCGCTCCGCAGGCACCGCATGCACGAGCAGCAGTTTTATGGGATTTTAATGGGATTTTGGCTATTTTAATGGGATTTTGGCTATTTTAATGGGATTTTGGCTATTTTAATGGGATTTTGGCTATTTTAATGGGAATTTTGGCTATTTTAATGAGATTTTGGCTATTTTAATGGGATTTTTTCAGGGTTTAATCCCGTTTTTTCCCGTTTTTCCCGTTTTTCCAGTATTCCCTGGTTCGGGACGTGGTCTCCTCGCTCCGCAGGCACCGCATGCACGAGCAGCAGTTTTATGGGATTTTAATGGGATTTTGGCTATTTTAATGGGGATTTTGGCTATTTTAATGGGATTTTTTCAAGGTTTAATCTCGTTTTTTCCCATTTTTCCCATTTTTTAGAGTATTCCTTAGTTCGGGACGTGGTTTCTTCCCTCTGCAGGCACCACATGCACGAGCAGCAGTTTTATGGGATTTTAATGGGATTTTGGCTATTTTAATGGGATTTTGGCTATTTTAATGGGATTTTTTCGGGGTTTAATCCCGTTTTTTCCCGTTTTTCCCATTTTTCCAGTATTCCCTGGTCCGGGACGTGGTCTCCTCGCTGCGCCGGCACCGCATGCACGAGCAGCAGTTTTATGGGATTTTAATGGGATTTTGGCTATTTTAATGGGATTTTGGCTATTTTAATGGGATTTTGGCTATTTTAATGGGATTTTTTCAGGATTTAATCCCGTTTTTTCCCGTTTTTCCCATTTTTCCAGTATTCCCTGGTCCGGGACGTGGTCTCCTCGTTCCGCAGGCACCGCATGCACGAGCAGCAGTTTTATGGGATTTTAATGGGATTTTGGCTATTTTAATGGGATTTTGGCTATTTTAATGGGATTTTTTCAGGGTTTAATCCCATTTTTCCCGTTTTTCCCGTTTTTCCCGTTTTTTCCAGTATTCCTTAGTTCAGGACGTGGTTTCTTCCCTCCGCAGGCACCGCATGCACGAGCAGCAGTTTTATGGGATTTTAATGGGATTTTGGCTATTTTAATGGGATTTTGGCTATTTTAATGGGATTTTTTCAGGGTTTAATCCCGTCTTTTCCCGTTTTTCCCATTTTTTCCAGTATTCCCTGGTCCGGGACGTGGTCTCCTCGCTCCGCAGGCACCGCATGCACGAGCAGCAGTTCCGGCACCCGCCCCTGCTGGTTTTGGGCAATTTCGGGGCGCGGCAGCCGCAGCTGAAGTTGATGGCCGGGATGTTCCAGGGGATGTTCCCGGCCCTCAACGTCCACAAGGTCAGCCGGGAATTCCCAGAAAATCCCGGGATTCCAGCCTGGAGTTAGCCGGGAAATATCCGGGATTAGCGGGGAAATATTCAGGAATTATTTGGGATTTATTCGGGAATTATTTGCGATTTATTCAGGGGTTGTTTGGGATTTATTTGGGGATTATCTGGAAATTATCTCGGAATTATCCTGGAGTTTTATCCGGAATTTTAGCTGGAATTATCTGGGAATTATCTAGGAATTATCTTGGAATTATTTGGGAAATATCCGGGAAATATTCAGGAATTATTTGGGATTTATTTGGGAATTATTTGCGATTTATTCAGGGGTTGTTTGGGATTTATTCGGGGATTATCTGGAAATTATTTCGGAATTATCCTGGAGTTTTATCTTGGAATTTTAGCCGGAATTATTATCTGGGAATTATCTAGGAATTATCTTGGAATTATTTGGGAAATATCCGGGAAATATTCGGGAATTATTTGGGATTTATTCGGGAATTATTTGCAATTTATTCGGGGGTTGTTTGGGATTTATTCGGGGATTATCTGGAAATTATCTCGGAATTATCCTGGAGTTTTATCCGGAATTTTAGCTGGAATTTTATGGGAATTAACTGGGAGTTGTCCAGGAATTACCTGGGAATTATTTGGGAATTATTCAGGATTTTTTTTTTTGAGATTTATTCAGGGATTATCTGGGAATTATCTTGGAATTTTAGCCGGAATCATCTGGGAATTATCCAGGAATTATCTTGGAATTATTTGGGAAGTATCCGGGAATTATTCAGGAATTATTTGGGATTTATTCAGGATTTTTTTTTTTGGGATTTATCCGAGAATTATCTGGGAAATATCCAGGAATTATTGGGGAATTATTTGGGATTTATTCAGGAGTTATTTGGGGTTTATTCGGGGGTTATCTGGGAATTATCCTGGAATTATTTGGGAATTGTTCAGGGATTGAATCTGGAAATTATCAGGGAATTATCCCGGAATTTTACCTGGAATTATCTGGGGATTGTCCAGGAATTATCTGGGAATTTGGGAGCTGGGATTTGGGATCTGGGAGCAGGGATTTGGGGGATTTTTGGGATTTGGGGGATAATTTTTGGGATTTGGGGGATTTGTTTTGGGATTTTTGGGATTTTCCCGCAGGTCAATCTGAATTCCATCCGCCGCTGTTTGCTGATCTCCCACGACGCCGACGCGCAGCGCCTGGAATTCCGCCACTAGTGAGGGACAGGCCCAATTCCCGAATTCCCAAATTCCTGAATTCCCAAATTCCTGAATTCCCAAAGTCCTGAAATCCTGAATTCCCAAATTCCTGAATTCCCAAAATCCTGAATTCTCACATTCCCACATTCCTGAATTCCCAAAGTCCTGAAGTCCTGAATTCCCAAATTCCTGAATTCCCAAAGTCCTGAAATCTGAAATTCCCAACATCCCGAATTCCTGAATTCCCAAAGTCCTGAATTCCCAAATCCCTGAATTTCCAACATCCCAAATTCCCAAATTCCTGAAGTCCCAATGTCCTGAATTACCAAAGTCCTGAATTCCCAAAATCCTGAATTCTCACATTCCCAAATTCCTGAATTCCCAAAATCCCGAATTCCTGAATTCCCAAATTCCTGAATTCCCAAAATCCCGAATTCCTGAATTCCCAAATTCCTGAATTCCCAAAATCCCGAATTCCTGAATTCCCAAAATCCTGAATTCTCACATTCCCACATTCCTGAATTCCCAAAATCCCAAATTCCTGAATTCCCAAAATCCCAAATTCCTGAATTCCCAAATTCCTGAATTCCCAAAATCCCGAATTCCTGAATTCCCAAAATCCCAAATTCCTGAATTCCCAAATTCCTGAATTCCCAAATTCCTGAATTCCCAAAATCCTGAATTCCTGAATTCCCAAAATCCTGAGTTCTCACATTCCCACATTCCTGAATTCCCAACATCCCGAATTCCTGAATTCCCAAATTCCTGAATTCCCAAAATCCCAAATTCCTGAATTCCCAAAATCCCGAATTCCTGAATTCCCAAAATCCTGAATTCCCAAAATCCCAAATTCCTGAATTCCCGAATTCCTGAATTCCCAAAATCCCGAATTCCTGAATTCCCAAAATCCTGAATTCCCAAAATCCCAAATTCCTGAATTACCAAATTCCTGAATTCCCAAAATCCCAAATTCCTGAATTCCCAAAATCCTGAATTCCCAAAATCCCGAATTCCTGAATTCCCAAATTCCTGAATTCCCAAAATCCCGAATTCCTGAATTCCCAAAATCCTGAATTCTCACATTCCCACATTCCTGAATTCCCAACATCCCGAATTCCTGAATTCCCAAATTCCCAAATTCCTGAATTCCCAAAATCCCGAATTCCTGAATTCCTGAATTCCCAAATTCCTGAATTCTCAAAATCACGAATTCCTGAATTCCCAAAATCCTGAATTCCCAAAATCCCAAATTCCTGAATTCCCAAATTTCCAAAGTCTTGAATTCCCAAAGTCCTGAATTCCCAAATTCCTGAATTCCCAAAGTCCTGAAATCCTGAATTCCCAAAATCTTGAATTCTCACATTCCCAAATTCCTGAATTCCCAAAATCCCGAATTCCTGAATTCCCCAAATCCTGAATTCTCACATTCCCACATTCCTGAATTCCCAAAATCCCGAATTCCTGAATTCCCAAATTTCCAAAGTCTTGAATTCCCAAAGTCCTGAAATCCGAAATTCCCAAATCCCTGAATTCTCAACATCCCGAATTCCCAAATTCCTGAAGTCCCAATGTCCTGAATTCCCAAATTCCCAGTCCTCAATTCCCAAACTTCTGAATTCCTGAATTTCCCAATTTTCTGAACTCCCACATTCCCGTTTTTTCCATTATTTCCCCTGATTTTTCCGTGATTTTTCCAGGTGGTTCCCCATTCCCACATTCCCATTTTCCACGATTTTTCCATGATTTTCCCCTGATTTTTCCCGTTTTTCCCCATCCCAGCAGTGTCCAGGTGGTTCCCCCTTCCCACATTCCCATTTTTTTTCTGGTTTTTCCATGATTTCCCCCATTTTTTTCCCCATGATTTTTCCCTTCTTTTTCCATGATTTTCCCCTGTTTTTCCGTTATTTTTTTTCCCATTTTTCCATGAATTTTTCCCAAATTCCCGTTTTTTTTCCCCATCCCAGCAGTGTCCAGATGGTTCCCCCTTCCCGCATTCCCATTTTTTTTCTGGTTTTTCCATGATTTCCCCCATTTTTTTTCCCCATGATTTTTCCCTTCTTTTTCCATGATTTTTCCCGTTTTTTCCGTTATTTTTTTCCCCATTTTTCCATGAATTTTTCCCAAATTCCCGTTTTTTCCCCCATCCCAGCAGTGTCCAGGTGGTTCCCCCTTCCCGCATTCCCATTTTTTTTCTGATTTTTCCATGATTTCCCCCATTTTTTTTCCCATGATTTTCCTGTTCTTTTCCCATTATTTTCCCCGTTTTTCCGGGTTTTTTTTTTTCCCATTTTTCCATGAATTTTTCCCAAATTCCCGTTTTTTTCCCCCATCCCAGCAGTGTCCAGGTGGTTCCCCCTTCCCGCATTCCCATTTTTTATCTGGTTTTTCCATGATTTCCCCCATTTTTTCCCCATGATTTTTCCCTTCTTTTTCCATGATTTTTCCCCGTTTTTCCGGGTTTTTTTTCCCATTTTTCCATGAATTTTTCCCAAATTCCCGTGTTTTTCCCCCATCCCAGCAGTGTCCAGGTGGTGCCCGTGGGGCTCAGCCGGGGGATCCGGAAAATTCTCCAGGAGAAATTCCCGAACTTGGCCCGGATGGACGACATCAGCCAGCTGCTGCTGGGGTGGAACACTGGGGACATTTGGGGACACCTTGGGGATATTGGGGACACCTTGGGGACATCACAGGGACATTTCGGGACATTTGGGGACATTGGGGACATCGGCCAGCTGCTCATGGGGTGGGACATTGGGGACATTTGGGGACACCTTGGGGACATCACAGGGATATTTGGGGACACGTTGGGGACATTTCGGGACATTTCGGGACATTGGGGATATCAGCCAGCTGCTCATGGGGTGGGACACTGGGGACATTTGGGGACATCTGGGGACATTTGGGGACATCTGGGGACATTTGGGGACACCTTGGGGACATCATGGGGACATTTGGGAACATCACAGGGACATTTGGGGATACCTTGAGGACATCGGGGACACCTTGGGGACATCATGGGGACGTTGGGGACATCATGGGGACATTTGGGGACACTCTGGGGACATCGGGGACACCTTGGGGACATCATGGGGACATTGGGGACACCTTGCGGACATTGGGGATGTCAGGCAGCTCCTCATGGGGTGGGACACTGGGGACATTTGGGGACATCTGGGGACATCGGGGACACCTTGGGGACATTGGGGACATCACAGGGACATTTGGGGACACCTTGGGGACACTTTGGGGACATCGGGGACACTTTGGGGACATTTGGGGACACCTTGGGGACACAGGGGTGGCCTGCTGGGGTACCTGAGGGTGCTGGAGGGGACAGGGGACACGAGACCTGGGGACATCTCCAGAGATGTGGCCTGTCCCTGTGTCACCTCCGTGTCCCTGTGTCACCTGTGTCCCCTCGGTGTCCCTGTGTCACCTCCGTGTCACCTCCGTGTCCCCTGTCCCTGTGTCACCCGTGTCACCCGTGTGTCCCCTGTGTGTCCCCGCAGGGACACGCCCCTGTCCCTGTGTCACCTGTGTCACCTGTGTCCCCCGTGTGTCCCCGCAGGGACGCGCCCCTGTCCCTGTGTCACCTGTGTCACCTGTGTCCCCCGTGTGTCCCCGCAGGGACGCGCCCCTGTCCCTGTGTCACCTGTGTCACCTGTGTCCCCCGTGTGTCCCCGCAGGGACGCGCCCCTGTCCCTGTGTCCCTGTCCCTGTGTCCCTGTCCCTGTGTCCCTGTCCCTGTGTCACCTCTGTGTCACCCGTGTGTCCCCGTGTGTCCCCGCAGGGACGCGCCCCTGTCCCTGTGTCCCTGTCCCTGTGTCACCTCCGTGTCCCTGTGTCACCTGTGTGTCCCCTGTCCCTGTGTCACCTCTCTGTCCCCGTGTCACCTGTGTGTCACCTGTGTGTCCCCTCGGTGTCCCCTCAGGGACGCTCCCCTGTCCGAGAGTGAGGCGGAGCCGGACGGGCCCCAGAACGTTCTGGAACTGGCGCAGAACTGCGCCGGACGCGGCAACAGCGCCGCACAACAGAGCGCCGTGAGGCTGACCGAGGTGACACTGAGGGGACACTGGGGACATTGGGGACATCGGGGACATTGGGGACACTGGGGACATTGGGGACATTGGGGACATCGGGGACATTGGGGACATTGGGGGGGACATTGGGGACATTGGGGGGACATTGGGGACATTGGGGACATTGGGGACATTGGGGACATTGGGGACACTGGGGACATTGGGGACATTGGGGACACTGGGGACATTGGGGACATTGGGGACATTGGGGGGACATTGGGGGACATTGGGGACATTGGGGACATTGGGGACATTGGGGACATTGGGGACATTGGGGACATTGGGGACATCGGGGACATTGGGGACATTGGGGGGACATTGGGGACATTGGGGACATTGGGGGGATTGGGGACATTGGGGACATTGGGGACATTGGGGGGATTGGGGGCATTGGGGACATTGGGACATTGGGGGGACATTGGGGACATTGGGGACATTGGGGGGATTGGGGACATTGGGGGGATTGGGGACATTGGGGACATTGGGGACATTGGGGGGACATCGGGGGGACATTGGGGACATTGGGGGGACATTGGGGGCATTGGGGGCATTGGGGACATTGGGGACATTGGGGAAATTGGGGACATTGGGGGGATTGGGGACATTGGGGGGATTGGGGACATTGGGGGGATTGGGGGGATTGGGGGGATTGGGGGGATTGGGGACATTGGGGACATTGGGGACATTGGGGGGACATTGGGGACATTGGGGACATTGGGGACATTGGGGACATTGGGGGGACATTGGGGACATTGGGGACATTGGGGACATTGGGGACACTGGGGACATTGGGGACATTGGGGACATTGGGGACATTGGGGGGACATTGGGGACATTGGGGACATTGGGGGGACATTGGGGACATTGGGGGGATTGGGGACACTGGGGACATTGGGGACATTGGGGGGGATTGGGGACATTGGGGACATTGGGGACATTGGGGGGACATTGGGGGGACATTGGGGACATTGGGGGGACATTGGGGACATTGGGGGGATTGGGGGACATTGGGGACATTGGGGACATTGGGGACATTGGGGGGATTGGGGGGATTGGGGACATTGGGGACATTGGGGACATTGGGGGCATTGGGGACATTGGAGACGTTGGGGACATTGGGGACATTGGGGGACATTGGGGACATTGGGGACAGTGGGGACATTGGGGGGACATTGGGGGGACATTGGGGGGACATTGGGGACATTGGGGGGACATTGGGACATTGGGGACATTGGGGACATTGGGGACATTGGGGGGACATTGGGGGGATTGGGGACATTGGGGACATTGGGGGGATTGGGGACATTGGGGGGACATTGGGGACGTTGGGGACATTGGGGACATTGGGGACATTGGGGGACATTGGGGACATTGGGGGGACATTGGGGACATTGGGGACATTGGGGGGACATGGGGACATTGGGGACATTGGGGGGACATTGGGGACATTGGGGACATTGGGGACATTTGGGGACATTTGGGGACATTGGGGACATTGGGGTCATTGGGGGGATTGGGGACATTGGGGACATTGGGGGGATTGGGGGGACATTGGGGACATTGGGGACATTGGGGACATTGGGGACATTGGGGGGATTGGGGACATTGGGGACATTGGGGACATTGGGGACATTGGGGGGACATTGGGGACATTGGGGGGACATTGGGGACATTGGGGACATTGGGGGGACATTGGGGACATTGGGGACATTGGGGGGACATTGGGGACATTGGGGACATTGGGGACATTGGGGACATTGGGGGGACATTGGGGACATTGGGGACACTGGGGACATTGGGGGGACATTGGGGACATTGGGGACATTGGGGACATCGGAGGGGTTGGGGACACTGAGGGGACACTGGGGACACTGTCTCACCTGTCCATGTCTCACCTGTCCCCATCTCACCTGTCCCTGTGTCCCTGTGTCACCTGTCCCTCTCTGTGTCACCTGTCCCTGTCCATGTCTCACCTGTCCCTGTCCCTGTCCCTGTCCATGTCTCTGTCTCACCTGTCCTGTCTCACCTGTCCTGTCTCACCTGTCCCATCTCACCTGTCCCATCTCACCTGTCCCTGTCTGTCTCACCTGTCCCGTCTCACCTGTCCCAGATCGGGCCCCGTCTGACGCTGCAGCTGCTGAAGGTGGAGGAGGGGCTGGGCCAGGGCAACGTCCTGTACCACGGGCTGGGTGAGTGACACACCTGGGCAGGTGAGGGACACACCTGGGACACACCTGGGCAGGTGAGGGACACACCTGGGACAGGTGAGGGACACACCTGGGCCAGGGCAACGTCCTGTACCACGGGCTGGGTGAGTGACACACCTGGGACACAGCTGGGATACACCTGGGCAGGTGAGGGACACACCTGGGACACACCTGGGACAGGTGAGGGGCACACCTGGGACACACCTGGGACACACCTGGGACACACCTGGGACACACCTGGGCCAGGGCAACGTCCTGTACCACGGGCTGGGTGAGTGACACACCTGGGACAGGTGAGGGACACACCTGGGACACACCTGGGGACAGGTGAGGGACACACCTGGGCCAGGGCAACGTCCTGTACCACGGGCTGGGTGAGTGACACACCTGGGACAGGTGAGGGACACACCTGAGACACACCTGGGACAGGTGAGGGACACACCTGGGACACACCTGGGACAGGTGAGGGACACACCTGGGACAGGTGAGGGACACACCTGGGACAGGTGAGGGACACACCTGGGACACACCTGGGACACACCTGGGCCAGGGCAACGTCCTGTACCATGGGCTGGGTGAGTGACACACCTGGGCAGGTGAGGGACACACCTGGGACAGGTGAGGGACACACCTGGGACATACCTGGGACAGGTGAGGGACACACCTGGGACATACCTGAGACACACCTGAGACAGTGTGAGAGGGATCTCACCTGTGCCCAGGTGTGTCACAGGTGTGTCACAGGTGTGTTCTGCAGCCCCCAAGGGCGAGGCAGAGCTGCAGATGCTGCAGGTGTGCCCAGGTGTGTGACAGGTGTGCCCAGGTGTATCTCAGGTGTGCCCAGGTGACAGGTGTGTGACAGGTGTGCTCAGGTGTATCTCAGGTGTGCCCAGGTGTATCTCAGGTGTGCCCAGGTGTATCTCACGTGTGTGACAGGTGTGCCCAGGTGTATCTCAGGTGTGCCCAGGTGTGTGACAGGTGTGTTTTCCAGCCCCCAAAGGTGAGCAGGAGCTGCAGGTGCTGCAGGTGTGTGCCCAGGTGTATCTCAGGTGTATCTCAGGTGTGCCCAGGTGTATCTCAGGTGTGCCCAGGTGTATCTCAGGTGTGCCCAGGTGTGTGACAGGTGTGCCCAGGTGTGCTCAGGTGTGCCCAGGTGTGTGACAGGTGCGTTTTCCAGCCCCCAAAGGTGAGCAGGAGCTGCAGGTGCTGCAGGTGCTGCAGGTGTGTGACAGGTGTGCTCAGGTGTGCCCAGGTGTATCTCAGGTGTGCCCAGGTGTATCTCAGGTGTATCTCAGGTGTATCTCAGGTGTATCTCAGGTGTATCTCAGGTGTGCCCAGGTGTATCTCAGGTGTGTGACAGGAGCTGCAGGTGCTGCAGGTGTATCTCAGGTGTGCTCAGGTGTGCCCAGGTGTGTGACAGGTGCGTGTTTCAGCCCCCAAAGGTGAGCAGGAGCTGCAGGTGCTGCAGGTGTGTGACAGGTGTATCTCAGGTGTGCCCAGGTGTATCTCAGGTGTATCTCAGGTGTGCCCAGGTGTGTGACAGGTGTGTGTTTCAGCCCCCAAAGGTGAGCAGGAGCTGCAGGTGCTGCAGGTGTGTCACAGGTGTGTGACAGGTGTATCTCAGGTGTATCTCAGGTGTATCCCAGGTGTGTGACAGGTGTGTTTTCCAGCCCCCAAAGGTGAGCAGGAGCTGCAGGTGCTGCAGGTGTGCCCAGGTGTATCTCAGGTGTATCTCAGGTGTATCTCAGGTGTATCTCAGGTGTGCCCAGGTGTATCTCAGGTGTGCCCAGGTGTGTGACAGGTGTGTGTTCCAGCCCCCAAAGGTGAGCAGGAGCTGCAGGTGCTGCAGGTGTGTCACAGGTGTATCTCAGGTGTATCACAGGTGTATCTCAGGTGTATCTCAGGTGTGCCCAGGTGTGCCCAGGTGTGTGACAGGTGTGTTTTCCAGCCCCCAAAGGTGAGCAGGAGCTGCAGGTGCTGCAGGTGCTGCAGGTGTGTCACAGGTGTATCTCAGGTGTGCCCAGGTGTATCTCAGGTGTATCTCAGGTGTGCCCAGGTGTGTGACAGGTGTATCTCAGGTGTGCCCAGGTGTGTGACAGGTGTGTTTTCCAGCCCCCAAAGGTGAGCAGGAGCTGCAGGTGCTGCAGGTGTGTCACAGGTGTACCCAGGTGTATCTCAGGTGTATCTCAGGTGTGCCCAGGTGTGCCCAGGTGTGTGACAGGTGTGTTTCCCAGCCCCCAAAGGTGAGCAGGAGCTGCAGGTGCTGCAGGTGTGTCACAGGTGTATCTCAGGTGTATCTCAGGTGTGCCCAGGTGTGTCACAGGTGTATCTCAGGTGTATCTCAGGTGTGCCCAGGTGTATCTCAGGTGTGCCCAGGTGTATCTCAGGTGTGTGACAGGTGTGCCCAGGTGTGTGACAGGTGTGCCCAGGTGTATCTCAGGTGTATCTCAGGTGTGCCCAGGTGTATCTCAGGTGTGTGACAGGTGTGTTTTCCAGCCCCCAAAGGTGAGCAGGAGCTGCAGGTGCTGCAGGTGTGTCACAGGTGTATCTCAGGTGTGCCCAGGTGTATCTCAGGTATATCTCAGGTGTGCCCAGGTGTATCTCAGGTGTGTGACAGGTGTGTTTTCCAGCCCCCAAAGGTGAGCAGGAGCTGCAGGTGCTGCAGGTGTATCTCAGGTGTATCTCAGGTGTATCTCAGGTGTGTGACAGGTGTGTTTCCAGCCCCCAAAGGTGAGCAGGAGCTGCAGGTGCTGCAGGTGTATCTCAGGTGTATCTCAGGTGTATCTCAGGTGTGCCCAGGTGTGTCACAGGTGTATCCCAGGTGTGCCCAGGTGTATCTCAGGTGTGCCCAGGTGTGTGACAGGTGCGTGTTTCAGCCCCCAAAGGTGAGCAGGAGCTGCAGGTGTGCCCAGGTGTATCTCAGGTGTATCTCAGGTGTATCTCAGGTGTGCCCAGGTGTATCCCAGCTGTGCCCAGGTGTGTGACAGGTGTGCTCAGGTGTATCTCAGGTGTGCCCAGGTGTGTGACAGGTGTGCTCAGGTGTGTCACAGGTGTGCCCAGGTGTATCTCAGGTGTGTGACAGGTGTGTTTTCCAGCCCCCAAAGGTGAGCAGGAGCTGCAGGTGCTGCAGGTGTGTCACAGGTGTGTCACAGGTGTATCTCAGGTGTATCTCAGGTGTGCCCAGGTGTATCTCAGGTGTGCCCAGGTGTGTGACAGGTGTGTTTTCCAGCCCCCAAAGGTGAGCAGGAGCTGCAGGTGCTGCAGGTGTATCTCAGGTGTATCTCAGGTGTGCCCAGGTGTATCTCAGGTGTATCTCAGGTGTATCTCAGGTGTGCCCAGGTGTGTGACAGGTGTGCCCAGGTGTATCTCAGGTGTGCCGAGGTGTGCCCAGGTGTGTGACAGGTGTGTTTCAGCCCCCAAAGGTGAGCAGGAGCTGCAGGTGCTGCAGGCCCGCCGGGAGCAGCGGCTGCAGGTGAGGGCGGAGCGGCGCCGGGAGCAGGAGCAGAACCTGCAGCGGAAACGGCGGCAGCGCGAACAGCACAGGTGAGGGCGGGGGGACAGGTGGGACAGGTGTGCACAGGTGAGGGCGGGGGGACAGGTGGGACAGGTGTGCACAGGTGGGGACAGGTGGGACAGGGACTCAGGTGGGACAGGGACTCAGGTGTGCCAGGGCCTCAGGTGTGCCAGGACAGGTGTGTCAGGAGCTCAGGTGTGCCAGGGACTCAGGTGTGCCAGGGACAGGTGTGCCAGGAGCTCAGGTATGCCAGGAGCTCAGGTGTGCCAGGACAGGTGTGCCAGGGGCTCAGGTGTGCACAGGTGTGCCAGGGACAGGTGTGCCAGGGACTCAGGTGTGCCAGGACAGATGTGCCAGGACAGGTGTGCCAGGGCAGGTGTGCCAGGGACAGGTGTGCCAGGGACTCAGGTGTGCCAGGACAGATGTGCCAGGACAGGTGTGCCAGGGCAGGTGTGCCAGGGCAGGTGAGGGTGGCAGGGGCCTCCCAGATGAAGAGTTGACAGAGGTGAGGATGGGGGAGGTCACACAGGTGAGGTCACACAGGTGAGGTCACACAGGTGAGGTCATGGGGGGGTCACACAGGTGGGGTAACACAGGTGAGGTCACAGGTGGGGTCACACAGGTGAGGTCATGGGGGAGTCACACAGATGAGGTGACACAGGTGAGGTCACACAGGTGAGGTCATAGGGGTCACACAGATGAGGTGACACAGGTGAGGTGACACAGGTGAGGTCATAGGGGTCACACAGATGAGGTGACACAGGTGAGGTGACACAGGTGAGGTGACACAGGTGAGGTCACAGGTGAGGTCACACAGGTGGGGTCACACAGGTGACGTCACACAGGTGAGATCATGGGGGGGTCACACAGGTGAGGTCACACAGGTGAGGTCACGGGGGGGGGTCACACAGGTGAGGTCACACAGGTGAAGCTCCCCCAGGTGGGGCAGCCTGGCCAGATCCATCCTCAGGTGTCCTCTCACCTGTCCCTCACCTGTCTCACCTGTCTCACCTGTCCCCCACCTGTCCCTCACCTGTCCCACCTGTCCCTCACCTGTCCCACCTGTCCCTCACCTGTCCCTCACCTGTCCCACCTGTGTGTCCCCAGGGAGCGCAGCCTGGCCGGGATGCGCCGGGCCGCAGGTGGCACAGGTGGCACAGGTGGCCCAGGTGGCCCAGGTGGTGGCCCAGGTGGTGGCCCAGGTGGTGGCCCAGGTGGTGGCCCGGCAGGTGACAGTGACGCTGAGGACCCCGGCGCACCTGAGGCAGGTGAGGCGGAGCCGTCGGACGAGGACGAGGCCGAATATTACAGACAGGAGCTGGGGGAGGAGCCCGACACAGGTGAGTCTGGGGGGGCCAGGTGAGGTTTGGGGGGGCCAGGTGAGATTTGGGGGGGCCAGGTGAGATTTGGGGCGCTCCAGGTGAGGTTTGGGGTGTTCAGGTGAGGTTTGGGGGTGTAAAGGGGGATTTGGGGGGGTCCAGGTGAGTTTTTGGGGGTCCAGGTGAGACTGGGGGGGCCAGGTGAGATCTGGGGGGTCCAGGTGAGGTTTGGGGGGGTCCAGGTGAGTTTTGGGGGTTTCCAGGTGAGGTTTGGGGTGTTCAGGTGAGGTTTGGGGTGTTCAGGTGAGGTTTGGGTTTTCCAGGTGAGGTTTGGGGGGGATCCAGGTGAGTTTTGGGGGGGATCCAGGTGAGGTTTGGGGGGGTCAGGTGAGTTTTGGGGTGTTCAGGTGAGTTTTGGGTTTTCCAGGTGAGTTTTTGGGGGTCCAGGTGAGACGGGGGGGTCCAGGTGAGGTTTGGGCGGGATCCAGGTGAGGTTTGAGGGGGATAAAGGGAAATTTTTGCTGATCCAGGTGAGGTTTGGGGGGGCCAGGTGAGGTTTGGGGGGGCCAGGTGAGGTTTGGGGTGTTCAGGTGAGGTTTGGGGGGGTCCAGGTGAGGTTTGGGGTGTTCAGGTGAGGTTTGGGGGGGGCCAGGTGAGATTTGGGGGGGTCCAGGTGAGACTGGGGTGTGGGCCAGGTGAGGTTTGGGGGGGTCCAGGTGAGACTGGGGGGTGGGACAGGTGAGTTTTTGGGGGTCCAGGTGAGGTTTGGGGGGTCCAGGTGAGGTTTGGGGTGTTCAGGTGAGGTTTGGTGGGCTCCAGGTGAGGTTTGGGGGGGTCCAGGTGAGGTTTGGGGGGGGTCCAGGTGAGGTTTGGGGGTGTAAAGGGGGATTTGGGGAGGATCCAGGTGAGTTTTGGGGTGTTCAGGTGAGTTTTGGGTTTTCCAGGTGAGTTTTGGGGGGGATCCAGGTGAGGTTTGGGGGGGTCAGGTGAGTTTTGGGTTTTCCAGGTGAATTTTTGGGGGTCCAGGTGAGACTGGGCGGGATCCAGGTGAGGTTTAGGGGGATAAAGGGAAATTTTGGGGGATCCAGGTGAGGTTTGGGGGGGTCCAGGTGAAATTTTGGGGTTTCCAGGTGAGTTTTGGGGGGAATAAAGGGGAATTTTGGGAGTTTCAGGTGACTTTTGGGTTGTTCCTGGTGAATTTTGGGGTTTCCAGGTGAGTTTTGGGGGACATAAAGGGAAATTTTGGTTGTTTCCGGCGAGTTTGGGAATTTCCAGGTGGTTTTTCCCTCCCCGGAAGTGGCTGATGACAAAAATTCCTGAATTTCCGTGATTTGGGATCCAAGTAAACGCTCTGACACTTCCGGGGCCGTCCTGGCACCCAAATCCCGAATTTTTCCCCCCAAATCCTGACATTTCCCCCAAAATCCCGACTTTTTACCCTCAAATCCAAATTTCTTCCCCCCAAAACCCAATTTTCTATTCCTAAAATTCCATTTTTCCCCCCAAATACCATTTTTTTTTCTCCTAAATCCCAATTTTCTATGCCTAGAATTCCATTTTTCCACCCAAATCCCATTTTTTCCCTTAATCCCAATTTGTTCCCCTCAAATCCCAATTTTTTCCCAGAAATCCCAATTATCTGTGCCTAAAATTCCATTTTTCCACCCAAATCCCAATTCATTCCCCCTAAATCCCAACTTTTTCCCAGAAATTCCAAATTTTTCCCCGCAAATCCCATTTTTATTCTCCTAAATCCCAATTTTTTATGCCTAGAATTCCATTTTTCCACCCAAATCCCATTTTTCCCCTTAATCCCAATTCATTCCCCCTAAATCCCAACTTTTTTCCCAGAAATTCCAATTTTTTCCCCGCAAATCCCATTTTTATTCTCCTAAATCCCAATTTTTTATGCCTAGAATTCCATTTTTCCACCCAAATCCCATTTTTCCCCTTAATCCCAATTCATTCTCCCTAAATCCCAACTTTTTTCCCAGAAATTCCAATTTTTTCCCCGCAAATCCCATTTTTATTCTCCTAAATCCCAATTTTCCGTCCCTGAATTAGTTTTTTTCCCTCCAAATCCCAGTTTTTCCCCTCTAAATTCCCATTTTTCCCCTCTAAATTCCCATTTTTCCCTCTTTTTCCCCCAGATTTGTTCCCCGGTCACGCCAAGAGGAAGCGAAGCCCCTCGGCCGCGCCCCGAGCCCGGAAACGACGGAGGAGGAGCCCAAAATCCACACCTGGAACCCCAAAATCCACACCTGGAACCCCAAAATCCCACCCAGGAACCCCAAAATCCCACCGGGGAACCCCAAAATCCACACCTGGAACCCCAAAATTCCACCCTGGAACCCCAAAATCCCACCCAGGAACCCCAAAATCCACACCTGGAACCCCAAAATTCCACCCAGGAACCCCAAAATCCCAACAGGGAACCCCAAAATCCCACCCAGGAACCCCAAAATCCACACCTGGAACCTCCAAATTTCACCCAGGACATCCCAAAAACCCCCAATCCCGCCCCAAAAACCCCAAATCCCACCCGGGAAATCCCAAAAACCCCAAATCCCACCCGGGAAATCCCAAAAATCCCAAATCCCATCCGGGAAATCCCAAAAATCCCAAACCCCACCCGGGAAATCCCAAAAATCCCAAATCCCGCCGTGGGAAGCTCCTGACACCCCAAAAAATCCCGAATTTCCCACGGCCGGGACGGGCCAAAAAAAGGAAAAATTGAGAGGGGGGGAAGAAAAATAAAAATTTGGGAATTTGGGATCCCCCTGATCCCACCGGGATGGGGAATTTGGGGTCCTGAGGAATTTTGGGAATTTCCAGAAGAACTTTGGGATCCCCAAGGGGAATTTTGGGATTTCCAAAAGGGGATTTTGGGGATTTCCAGAAGAATTTTGGGATCCCCCAAATCCAGCTGGGAGCACCCCAAAAAAACGGGAAAATAGAAAAAAAAGGGGGGGAAAAAACCCTCAAAAATGGGAAAAACACCTTAAAAATGGGGGGAAAAATATCCCCAAAATCGGGGGGAAGCCCCAGAACTCCTCAGTGGGAATTTCAGGAACTTCCAAGGAGATGTCGTGGCCGGAATTCCGGGTTGGAAATTTGGGAATTGTGGCCCCTCCCCCGCTGGGAGGAGCAGGAATAAAGTTGGATCCAGACCAGGAACTCGCGTTGCTCTTTTTTTTTCCAGGAAAAATCCCATTTTCCCACCCCAAATTCCCATTTTCCCACCCCAAATTCCCATTTATTTCCCCTTAAATCCCAATTTTCCCCCAAAAATTCCCATTTTTCACCACAAATTTCCGTTTTTTCACCCCAAATTCCCATTTTCCCACCCCAAAATTTCATTTATCACCCCTAATTCCCATTATTTTCTCCTTAAATCCCAATTTTCCGCAAAAAAATCCCGTTTTTCACCCCAAATTCCCATTTATTTCCCCTTAAATCCCCATTTTCCCCAAAAAATTCCCATTTTTTCACCCCAAATTCCCATTTCCCCCACAAATTCCCATTTTTCACCCCAAATTCCCATTTTTTCCCCCTTAAATCCCAATTTTCCCCAAAAAATTCTGATTTTTCACCACAAATTCCCATTTTTTCACCCCAAATTCCCATTTTCCCCACAAATTCCCATTTTTTCACCCCAAATTCCCATTTTTCACCCCAAATTCCCATTTTTCCCCCTTAAATCCCCGTTTTTCCCCAAAAAATTCTGATTTTTCACCCCAAATTCCCATTTTTTCACCCCAAATTCCCATTTCCCCCACAAATTCCCATTTTTTCACCCCAAATTCCCGTTTTTTCCCCCTTAAATCCCCATTTTTCCCAAAAAATTCCCATCTGGCAGTGCCAGAGCCCGGAGCTTTATTGAACTGGGACCAAACTGGGACCAACTGGGACCAACTGGGACCAACTGGGACCAAACTGGGACCAACTGGGACCAACTGGGACCAACTGGGACCAACTGGGACCAACTGGGACCAACTGGGACCAAACTGGGACCAGACTGGGACCAACTGGGAGCGGCTCAGTTGGTCGAGGGCCTGGGGAGAGGAAAAAAAAGAGGACAGGTGAGTGCCCAGGTGTGCCCAGGTGTGCCCCAGGTGTGCCCCAGGTGTGCCCAGGTGTGCCCAGGTGTGCCCAGGTGAGTGTGACCCCCCCAGGTGTGCCCTAGGTGTGCCCAGGTGTGCCCCAGGTGTACCCAGGTGTGCCCCAGGTGTCCCCAGGTGTGCCCAGGTGTGCCAGGTGAGTTCCCAGATATGACAGGGGAGTGCCCAGGTGAGTGTGACCCCCCCAGGTGTGCCCAGGTGTGCCCAGGTGTGTGCCCAGGTGTGCCAGGTGTGTCCCAGGAGTGCCCAGGTGTGCCCAGGTGTGCCCAGGTGTGCCAGGTACGCACTTGGCCCACTCCACGTTGAGGATCAGGTGGTCGTAGCCGAAGCCGGAGACGCCGGCGATGGCGCGGGCGGCGTCCTCGCGCCGGTGGAAGCTGATGAAGGCAAAGCCCTGCGGAGCGGCGCCAGGTGAGCCCAGGTGAGCCCCACCCCGTGCCCAGGTGAGCCCAGGTGAGCCCAGGTGAGCCCAGGTGAGCCCCGTGCCCAGGTGAGCCCCAGTGCCCAGGTGAACCCCATGCCCAGGTGAGCCCCATGCTCAGGTGAGCCCGGTGCCCAGGTGAGCCCAGGTGAGCCCCAGTGCCCAGGTGAGCCCCACTCCCTGCCCAGGTGAGCCCTGCCCCAGTGCCCAGGTGAGCCCAGGTGAGCCCAGGTGAGCCCCATACCCAGGTGAGCCCAGGTGAGCCCAGGTGAGCCCCAGTGCCCAGGTGAGCCCCGTGCCCAGGTGAGCCCAGTGCCCAGGTGAGCCTCGTACCCAGGTGAGCCCAGGTGAGCCCCATGCCCAGGTGAGCCCCATGCCCAGGTGAGCCCCAGTGCCCAGGTGAGCCCAGGTGAGCCCCGCCCTCACACCCAGGTGAGCCCCACCCTCACACCCAGGTGTGCCCAGGTGAGCCCAGGTGAACCCTGGTGCCCAGGTAAACCCCAGTGCCCAGGTGAGCCCTGCCCTCACACCGAGGCATGCCCAGGTGAGCCCCGCCCCATGCCCAGGTATGCCCAGGTATGCCCAGGTAAACCCTAGTGCCCAGGTGAGCCCCACCCCGGTGCCCAGGTGTGCCCAGGTGTGCCCAGGTGAGCCCAGGTGAGCCCCACCCTCACACCCAGACATGCCCAGGTGAGCCCAGGTGTGCCCAGGTGAGCCCCACCCTCACACCCAGGCATGCCCAGGCGAGCCCAGGTGAGTGCCCAGGCGTGCCCAGGTGAGTGCCCAGGTGAGTGCCCAGGAGTGCCCAGGTGAGTGCCCAGGTGAGTGCCCAGGTGAGTGCCCAGGTGTGCCCAGGTGTGTGCCCAGGTGGGTGCCCAGGTGCGCCCGGGTACCTTGGACTGCCCGGTGGTCTTGTCCTTGGCCAGGTAGATGCGGGAGATGGAGCCGAAGGGGCGGAACAGCTCCTGCAGGTCGGTCTCGCGCGTGTCCTCCGACAGGTTGGTGACGCGGATCGTGGCGTTGTCGTCCGCTGCGCACAGGTGAGGGCGGCGCCGCCACAGGTGAGCCCCAGGTGTGTCCCCAGGTGGGGCGGGTCCTCCCACAGGTGTCCCCAGAGCCACTCAAGTGTCCCCAGGTGTGTCCCCAGGTGTCCCCAAAGCTCCCCAGGTGTGTCCCAGGTGTGTCCCAGGTATCCCCAGGTATGTCCCAGGTATCCCCAGGTGTGTTCCAGGTGTCCCCAAAGCTCACCAGGTGTGTCCCAAGTGTCCCCAGGTGTCCCCAGGTATCCCCAGGTGTGTCCCAGGTGTCCCCAGGTGTGTCCCCAGGTGTCCCCAAAGCTCCCCAGGTGTGTCCCACGTATCCCCAGGTGTGTCCCAAGTGTCCCCAGGTTCTCCCAAGTGTCCTCAGGTGTGCCCCAGGTGTGCCCGAAGCCCCCCAGGTGTGCCCCAGGTGTCCCCAAAGCTCCCCAGGTGTGTCCCAGGTGTCCCCAGGTGTGTCCCTGGTGTCCCCAAAAGCCCTCCAGGTATCTCCAGGTGTGTCCCAGGTATCCCCAAATCCCCCCAGGTGTTCCCAGGTGCGTTTTTACCCCCCCAGGTGCGCCCAGGTGTGTTTTTTACCCTCCAGGTGAGTTTTCACCCCCCCAGGTGTGCCCAGGTGTGTGTTTTACCCTCCCCAGGTGCGTTTTTTGTCCCCCCAGGCGTGCCCAGGTGTGCCCAGGTGCGCCCCAGGTGTGTCCCAGGTATCCCCAAATCTCCCCAGGTGTTCCCAGGTGTGTTTTTTACCCTCCCCAGGTGTGTTTTTTGCCCCCCCAGGTGAGTTTTTTACCCTCCCCAGGTGTGTTTTTTACCCTCCCCAGGTGTGTTTTTTACCCCCCCAGGTGTGTTTTTTGCCCCCCAGGTGTTCCCAGGTGAGTTTTCACCCCCCCAGGTGAGTTTTCGCCCCCCCAGGTGTGCCCAGGTGCACCCAGGTGCGCCCAGGTGTGCCCAGGTGTGCCCAGGTGCGCCCAGGTGTGCCCAGGTGCGTTTTTACCCCCCCAGGTGCGCCCAGGTGTGTTTTTTACCCTCCCCAGGTGTGTTTTTTACCCTCCCCAGGTGTGTTTTTTACCCCCCAGGTGTGTTTTTTATCCCCCAGGTGTTCCCAGGTGTGTTTTTTACCCTCCCCAGGTGTGTTTTTTACCCTCCCCAGGTGTGTTTTTTACCCCCCAGGTGAGTTTTCACCCCCCCAGGTGTGCCCAGGTGTGTTTTTTACCCCCCAGGTGCGTTTTTACCCCCCCAGGTGTGCCCAGGTGTGTTTTTTACCCCCCAGGTGTGTTTTTTACCCCCCCCAGGTGTGCCCAGGTGCCCCCCAGGTGTGCCCAGGTGCGCCCAGGTGTGTTTTTTACCCTCCCCAGGTGTGGTTTTTTGCCCCCCCGGGTGTGCCCAGGTGTGCCCAGGTGTGCCCAGGTGTGTTTTTTACCCTCCCCAGGTGTGTTTTTTGCCCCCCCAGGTGTGCCCAGGTGTGCCCAGGTGTGTTTTTTACCCCCCAGGTGTGCCCAGGTGCGCCCAGGTGTGCCCAGGTGCGCCCAGGTGCGCTCACCTCGGCGGTTGGGCTGCATGGACTCCCCGCGCCGGCTGGCGCCGTCCCTCAGGCTCGGCGGGACGTACTTGCCCGTCTTGCTCACCTGGGCGGCCACCGGCTCCGGCTCTGCGGGACAGGTGGGACACAGGTGAGACACGGGTGGGACATGGACAGGTGAGACAGGTGAGATACGGACAGGTGGGACAGGTGAGATACGAACAGGTGAGACACGGACAAGTGGGACAGGTGAGACATGGACAGGTGAGACAGGTGGGACATGGACAGGTGGGACACGGACAGGTGGGACAGGTGAGACATGGACAGGTGAGACATGGACAGGTGAGACATGGACAGGTGGGACAGGTGAGACACGGACAGGTGGGACATGGACAGGTGGGACAGGTGGGACAGGTGAGACATGGACAGGTGGGACAGGTGGGACAGGTGAGGAACAGGTGAGGAACAGGTGAGGAACAGCCCCTGCTGCTCCTTCTGCACGGGGCCACCACCAGGGTGACCTTGGAGCTCCATAACCACGTAAAAATGGGAAAAATTCCCAAAAAAGAGCGGGATTTGGGATTTGGAATTTGGGGTCCCACCTCCAGGCAGGTTCTCCTTCTCGCCCGTGGACAGCCCCAGTGGCTCCTTCTGCACGGGGCCACCACCAGGGTGACCTTGGGGCCACCACCAGGGTGACCTTGGGGCTCCATAACCACGTAAAAATGGTGCTTGGGGCCACCATGGTGACCTTGGGGCTCCATAACCGTGCAAAAACGGGAAAAATATGGGAAAAATTCCCAAAAAAAGCGGGATTTGGGATTTGGGATGTGGATTTTGGGGTCCCACCTCCGGGCAGCTTCTCCTTCTCGCCCGTGGACAGCCCCAGCT
This sequence comes from Taeniopygia guttata, assembly GCF_003957565.2. Lineage (NCBI taxonomy): Eukaryota > Metazoa > Chordata > Aves > Passeriformes > Estrildidae > Taeniopygia > Taeniopygia guttata. The sequence goes on from NC_044243.2 coordinate 1,122,993, forward strand.
GCTCCTTCTGCACGGGGCCACCACCAGGGTGACCTTGGGGCCCCATAACCACGTAAAAATGGGAAAAATTCCCAAAAAAAAAGCGGGATTTTTGGGATGTGGATTTTGGGGTTCCACCTCTAGGCAGCTTCTCCTTCTCCTTGCCTGTGGACAGCCCCAGCTGCTCCTTCTGCATGGGGCCACCACAGCAACAACGGGACCACCAGGGTGACCTTGGGGCCACCACCACGGTGACCTTGGGGCTCCATAACCACGGAAATATGGGAAAAATTCCCCAAAAAAGCGGGATTTGGGATCTGGAATTTGGGATCTGGATTTTGGGGTTCCACCTCCAGGCAGGTTCTCCTTCTCGCCTGTGGACAGCCCCAGCTGCTCCTTCTGCTTGGGGCCACCAGGGTGACCTTGGGGCCACCACCAGGGTGACCTTGGGGCCCCATAACCACGTAAAAATGGGAAAAATTCCCAAAAAAAGAGCGGGATTTGGGATCTGGGATTTGGGATCTGGAATTTGGGGTTCCACCTCCAGGCAGGTTCTCCTTCTCCTTGTCCGTGGACAGCCCCAGCGGCTCCTTCTGCATGGGGCCACCAGGGTGACCTTGGGGCCCCATAACCACGTAAAAATGGGAAAAATTCCCCAAAAAAAAGCGGGATTTGGGATCTGGGATGTGGATTTTGGGGTCCCACCTCCGGGCAGCTTCTCCTTCTTGCTGGTGGACAGCCCCAGCTGCTCCTTCTGCACGGGGCCACCACCAGGGTGACCTTGGGGCTCCATAACCATGTAAAAATGGGGAAAATTCCCCAAAAAAAGCGGGATTTGGGATCTGGGATGTGGATTTTGGGGTCCCACCTCCGGGCAGCTTCTCCTTCTCGCCCGTGGACAGCCCCAGCTGCTCGGCCAGCTCCTTCTGCATGGGCCCCAGCGTGTCCTTGTAGGGGCAGCGCGTGGTCCAGTGGTCGCCCTTGCAGATGCGGCACGAGACGATCTTCTGCCCCTTCAGCTTGTTCATGGGGTCCTCCTCCTCCTGGCAGTTCAGGTCCTGCGGGGGACACGGGCACACCTGAGTGCACCTGGGCACAGCTGGGGGCACCTGAGTGCACCTGGGCACACCTGGGCACACCTGGGCACACCTGGGGGCACCTGGGCACACCTGGGCACAGCTGGGGGCACCTGGGACAGAGCTGGGGGCACCTGGGGGCACACGTGGCCATGGGGCACACCTAGAGATGTTCATGGGGTCCTGCTCCTCCTGGCAGTTCAGGTCCTGTGGGGTGGGGGACACACCTGAGCGCACCTGGGCACACCTGGGGCACACCTGGGCACACCTGGGGGCACCTGGGGGCACCTGGGACAGAGCTTGGGGCACCTGGGGACATCTAGGGACACCTGGGTACACCTGGGCACACCTGGGAACACCTGGGGGCACCTGGGTACACCTGGGGGCACCTGGGGGCACCTGGGACAGAGCTGGGGGTACACGTGGCCATGGGGCACACCTAGAGGTGTTCATGGGGTCCTCCTCCTCCTGGCAGTTCAGGTCCTGGGGGGTGGGGGGCACACCTGAGCACACCTGGGGGCACCTGGGGGCACCTGGGGGCACCTGGGACAGAGCTGGGGGCACACGTGGCCATGGGGCACACCTAGAGGTGTTCATGGGGTCCTCCTCCTCCTGGCAGTTCAGGTCCTGGGGGGTGGGGGGCACACCTGAGCACACCTGGGGGCACCTGGGGGCATCTGGGGGCACCTGAGCGCACCTGGGGGCACCTGCGGGCACCTGGGACAGAGCTGAGTGCACCTGGGTACACCTGGGGACACCTGGGGGCACACGTGGCCATGGGGCACACCTAGAGATGTTCATGGGGTCCTGCTCCTCCTGGCAGTTCAGGTCCTGGGGGACACGGGCACACCTGAGTGCACCTGGGCACACCTGAGCACACCTGGGCACACCTGGGCACACCTGTGGGCACCTGGGGGCACCTGGGGCACACCTGAGCACACCTGGGCACACCTGGGGCACACCTGGGCACACCTGGGGCACACCTGGGGGTACCTGGGCACACCTGGGGCACAGCTGGGGACACACCTGAACACATTTGGGGACACCTGGGGCACACCTGGGGCACACCTGGGCACACCTGGGGACACCTGGGGACACCTGGGGCACACCTGGGCACACCTGGAGCACACCTGGGCACACCTGGGTACATTTGGGGCACACCTGGGGCACACCTGGGCACACCTGGGCACACCTGGGGCACACCTGGGTACATCTGGGGCACACCTGGGCACATTTGGGGCACACCTGAACACATTTGGGGCACACCTGGGGCACACCTGGGGCACAGCTGGGAACACCTGGGGGGCACCTGGGCACATCTAGGGACACCTGGGGCACACCTGGACACATTTGGGCACACCTGGGGCACACCTGGGGACATTTGGGGACACCTGGGGCACACCTGGGGACATTTGGGGACACCTGGGGCACACCTGGGGCACACCCGGGCACACCTGGGGCACACCTGGGGCACACCTGGGCACACCTGGGCACACCTGGGCACACCTGGGGCACACCTGGGGCACACCTGGGCACACCTGGGCACACCTGGGGCACACCTGGGCACACCTGGGCACACCTGGGCACACCTGTCCCTACCTCCTTGCTGGTGATGAAGGTCATGAAGACGTCGTCGCTCACGGTCGTCGTGGCCACGTTGGGCCCGGGGGCGTCGAACTCAGAATTCCCAAATTTCTTCCAGTTCTGGGAGGGGGGAAAGGAGCCCGAAATTCCCGGGAAATTCGGGAATCCGGCCCCAGTCCCAGTTTTCCAGGTAAATCCCATTTATTCACATTTTTCCAGGAAAATCCCATTTATTCACATTTTTCCCCCGGTAAATCCCGTTTATTCCCATTTTCCCCAGGTAAATCCTGGTTTTTTTTCACAGGTAAATCCCATTTTTCCCAGATAAATCCCGTTTTTTTCCACAGGTAAATCCCATTTTTCCACAGGTAAATCCCGTTTTTTTTCCACAGGTAAATCCCATTTTTCCCAGATAAATCCCGTTTTTTTTCCACAGGTAAATCCCATTTTTTCCCAGGTAAATCCTTTTTTACAGATAAATCCCATTTTTTTTCCACAGGTAAATCCCATTTTTCCCAGATAAATCCCGTTTTTTTTCCACAGGTAAATCCCATTTTTCCCAGATAAATCCCGGTTTTTTTCCACAGGTAAATCCCATTATTTTCCACACGTAAATCCCATTTTTCCCAGATAAATCCCGTTTTTTTTGCCACAGGTAAATCCCATTTTTCCCAGATAAATCCTGTTTTTTTTCCACAAGTAAATCCCATTTTGTCCCAGGTAAATCCTTTTTTACAGATAAATCCCATTTTTTCCCAGGTAAATCCATTTTTTCCCCCATTTTTCCAGGTAAATCCAATTTATTCCCATTTTTCCCAGGGAAATCCCATTTTCCCCAGGTAAATCCTGGTTTTTTTTCACAGGTAAATCCCATTTCCCATTCCCAGGTAAATCCCATTTTTTCACATTTTCCTCCAGGTAAATCCCATTTCCCCCCATTTTTCAAGGTAAATCCCATTTTTCCAGGTAAATCCCATTTTTTCCCTTTTTTCCCAGGTAAATCCAAATTTTTCCCCAGGTAAATCCCATTTTTTTCCCAGGTAAATCCCATTTTTTTCCCATTTTTCCAGGTAAATCCCACTTTTTCCCAGGTAAATCCCATTTTCCCAGGTAAATCCCATTTTTTCCCAGGTAAATCCCATTTTTTCATTTTTTCCCAGGTAAATCCAAATTTTTCCACAGGTAAATCCCGTTTCCCATTCCCAGGTAAATCCCATTTTTTCACATTTTCCCCCAGGTAAATCCCATTTCCCCCCATTTTTCCAGGTAAATCCCATTTTTTAGGCGAATCCCATTTTTTTCCCATTTTTTCCCCATTTTTCCAGGTAAATCCCATTTTTTTCCCCATTTTCCCAGGTAAATCCCATTTTTTTCCAGGTAAATCCCATTTTTTCCCAGCTAAATCCCATTTTTTCCCAGCTAAATCCCATTTTTCCAGGTAAATCCCATTTTTTCATTTTTTCCCAGGTAAATCCAAATTTTTCCCCAGATAAATCCCATTTTTTCCCAGGTAAATCCCATTTTTTTCCAGGTAAATCCCATTTTTTCATTTTTTCCCAGGTAAATCCCATTTTTTTTCCAGGTAAATCCCATTTTTTCCCAGGTAAATCCCTTTTTCCCAGGTAAATCCCATTTTTTCCCAGGTAAATCCCATTTTTTTCCCCCATTTTTCCAGGTAAATCCCATTTTTTCACATTTTCCCCCAGGTAAATCCCATTTTTCCCCAGGTAAATCCCATTTTTTCCCCATTTTTCCAGGTAAACCCCATTTTTTTCCCTTTTTCCCAGGTATATCCTATTTTTTCCCCTTTTTTCCAGGAAATCCCATTTTTTCCCAGGTAAATCCCATTTTTCCCCATTTTTCCAGGTAAATCCCATTTTTTTCCCCATTTTTCCAGGTAAATCCCATTTTTTCCCCATTTTCCCCCAAGCAAATCCCATTTTTTAGGTAAATCCCGTTTTTCCCTCACCTTGCGCCGGGCCACGGCCTTGGAGGCTTTGCGGGTCTCGATCCGGAACGTTCGGATGATCTGGGAAAACGCGGGAATGGGGCCGGGAAATCCCAAAATTCCCAAAAATCCCAAATTTGGGAATTTCTGGAGCACCTGAGCCCCAAAAACCCAAATTTGGGAATTCCTGGAACACCTGAGCCCCAAAAAACCCAAATTCGAGAATTTCTGGAGCACCTGAGCCCCAAAAAACCAAAATTTGGGAATTACTGGAACACCTGAGCCCAAAAAACCCAAATTTGGGAATTCCTGGAGCACCTGAGCCCCAAAAAACCCAAATTCGGGAATTCCTGGAGCACCTGAGCCCCAAAAACCCCAAATTTGGGAATTCCTGGAACACCTGAGCCCCAAAAAACCAAAATTTGGGAATTCCTGGAGCACCTGAGCCCCAAAAAACCCGAATTCGGGAATTCTTGGAGCACCTGAGCCCCAAAAAAACCCAAATTTGGGAATTCCTGGAGCACCTGAGCCCCAAAAAAACCCAAATTTGGGGCTCGGAGGTGCCAAATTTGGGGCTCCGGAGCCAAATTTGGGGTCCAGAGGTGCCGAATTTGGGGCTCAGATGTTCCAAATTTGGGGCTCAGGTGCCAAATTTGGGGCTCAGGTGCCAAATTTGGGGTTCAGGTGCCAAATTTGGGGCTCAGGTGCCAAATTTGGGGTTCAGACGTTCCAAATTTGGGGCTCAGGTGCCAAATTTGGGGCTCCGGAGCCAAATTTGGGGCTCAGACATTCCAAATTTGGGGCTCAGGTGCCAAATTTGGGGCTCAGGTGCCAAATTTGGGGCTCAGATGCCAAATTTGGGGTTCAGACGTTCCAAATTTGGGGCTCAGGTGCCAAATTTGGGGTTCAGAGGTGCCAAATTTGGGGCTCAGACATTCCAAATTTGGGGCTCAGGTGCCAAATTTGGGGCTCAGGTGCCAAATTTGGGGCTCAGACATTCCAAATTTGGGGCTCAGGTGCCAAATTTGGGGTTCAGACATTCCAAATTTGGGGCTCAGGTGCCAAATTTGGGGCTCAGACGTTCCAAATTTGGGGCTCAGGTGCCAAATTTGGGGCTCAGAGGTGCCAAATTTGGGGTTCAGAGGTGCCAAATTTGGGGCTCAGAGGTGCCAAATTTGGGGCTCAGGTGTCAAATTTGGGACTCAGGTGCCAAATTTGGGGTTCAGGAGCCAAATTTGGGGCTCAGACGTTCCAAATTTGGGGCTCAGGTGCCACATTTGGGGTTCAGGTGCCAAATTTGGGGCTCAGACATTCCAAATTTGGGGCTCAGGTGCCAAATTTGGGGTTCAGACGTTCCAAATTTGGGGCTCAGGTGCCACATTTGGGGCTCAGGTGCCAAATTTGGGGCTCAGACATTCCAAATTTGGGGCTCAGGTGCCAAATTTGGGGCTCAGACATTCCAAATTTGGGGCTCAGGTGCCAAATTTGGGGTTCAGACGTTCCAAATTTGGGGCTCAGGTGCCAAATTTGGGGCTCAGGTGCCAAATTTGGGGCTCAGACGTTCCAAATTTGGGGCTCAGGTGCCACATTTGGGGCTCAGGTGCCAAATTTGGGGCTCAGACATTCCAAATTTGGGGCTCAGGTGCCAAATTTGGGGCTCAGACATTCCAAATTTGGGGCTCAGGTGCCAAATTTGGGGCTCAGGTGCCAAATTTGGGGTTCAGACGTTCCAAATTTGGGGCTCAGACATTCCAAATTTGGGGCTCAGGTGCCAAATTTGGGGCTCAGACGTTCCAAATTTGGGGCTCAGAGGTGCCGAATTTGGGGCTCAGGTGCCAAATTTGGGGCTCAGATGTTCCAAATTTGGGGCTCAGGAGCCAAATTTGGGGCTCAGATGTGCCAAATTTGGGGCTCAGGAGCCAAATTTGGGGCTCAGACATTCCAAATTTGGGGCTCAGGTGCCAAATTTGGGGCTCAGGTGCCAAATTTGAGTTACCTGGAGCACCTGAGCCCCTTGGGAACCAAATGTGGGGCCCAGAGGTGCCAAACTTGGGGTTCAGGTGCCAATTTTTGGGTTCAGAGGTGCCAATTTTTGGGCTCAGGTGCCGAATTCGTGGCTCAGGTGCCAGCCGGGGTCTCACCTGTGCCCACCTGTGCCCCCCGTGCCCACCTTGACCTTGCGCCCGTCCTCCTCCTCGCGGTACTCGGTGATGGTTTTGATGTTGCCGTTGACGACCTCCTTGGGGGACGGGAGCGGCCCTGGGGACAGGTGAGCCAGGTGAGCCCAGGTGTGCCCAGGTGTGTCCCCAGAGCTCCCCAGGTGTGCCCAGGTGTGTCCCCAAAGCCCCCCAGGTGTGCCCAGGTGTGTCCCCAGAGCTCCCCAGGTGTGCCCACGTGTGTCCCCAAAGCTCCCCAGGTGCCCCCAGGTGTGCCCAGGTGTGTCCCCAGGTGTGTCCCTCCCCTCCAGGTGTGTCCCAGGTGTGTCCCAGCTGTCCCCAAGTATGTCCCAGGTGTCCCCAGGTGTGTTCCTTTCCCCTCCAGGTGCCCCCCAGGTGGGCCCAAGTGACCCCAGGTGTGCCCAAGTGTGTCCCCAGGTGTGTCCCTCCCCTCAGCTGTATCCCAGGTGTATCCCCAGGTGTGTCCCAGGTGTATCCCTCCCATCCAGGTGTGCCCAGGTGTGTCCCCAGATGTGTCCCTCCCCTCAGGTGTGCCCAGGTGTGTCCCCAGGTGTGTCCCAGGTGTGCCCCAGGTATGTCCCTCCCATCAGGTGTGTCCCCAGGTGTGCCCCCAGGTGTGTGCCAGGTGCCACCTCACCTCCCTTGAGCAGCTCGGCCTCGGCGCTGGAGGGGCCTCCCAGGACCCCGGGCAGGGGCAGGTCCTTCAGCAGCTCACTGGTGATCACCTTGTCTGGGACAGGTAACGGGCCTCAGGTGGGCACCCGGGCACGGGAACTCACCTGGGCACACCTGGGCACGGGGAACCTTGTCTGGGACAGGTAACGGGCCTCAGGTGGGCACCCGGGCACGGGAACTCACCTGGGCACACCTGGGCACGGGGAACCTTGTCTGGGACAGGTAACGGGCCTCAGGTGGGCACCCGGGCACGGGAACTCACCTGGGCACACCTGGGCACAGGTACAGCCTCACCCGGGCACGGGAACTCACCTGGGCTCACCTGGGCACAGGGAACCTTGTCTGGGACAGGTAACGGGCCTCAGGTGGGCACCTGGGCACGGGAACTCACCTGGGCACACCTGGGCACAGGTACAGCCTCACCTGGGCTCACCTGGGCACAGGTACAGCCTCACCTGGGCACAGGTACCCTCACCTGGGCACAGGTGACCCCTCTCACCTGCACCAGTCACCCCAGCCCCTGGCACAGCTCTTTGTCCCCAAGGACACAGGTGCCACCCTGACAGGTGTGCCACAGGTGTGCCAGGTACCACAGGTGTGACCGATACCTCGGGTGCCACCCCCCAGGTGTGCCGGTGCCACAGGTGTGCCAGGTACCACAGGTGTGCCAGGTGCCACAGGTGTGACAAATACCTTGGGTGCCACCCCCCAGGTGTGCCACAGGTGTGACAGGTACCATGGGTGCCACCCCCCCAGGTGTGCCAGGTGACACAGGTGTGACAAATACCTGGGGTGCCACCCTGACAGGTGTGCCACAGGTGTGCCCGGTGCCACCCCCCAGGTGTGCCCGGTGCCACAGGTGTGACAGATACCACAGGTGCCACCCCTCCCAGGTGTGCCAGGTGTGCCAGGTGTGACAAATGCCTCGGGTGCCACCCCCCAGGTGTGCCAGGTGCCACAGGTGTGACAAATACCTGGGGTGCCACCCCCCAGGTGTGCCAGGTACCACAGGTGTGCCCGGTACCACAGGTGTGACCGATACCTCGGGTGCCACCCCCAAGGTGTGCCAGGTGTGCCAGGTGTGCCAGGTGCCACCCCCCAGGTGTGCCAGGTACCACAGGTGTGACAGATACCACGGGTGCCACCCCCCCAGGTGTGCCAGGTGTGCCCGGTGCCACAGGTGTGCCCGGTGCCACAGGTGTGACCGATACCTCGGGTGCCACTCCCCAGGTGTGCCAGGTGTGCCAGGTACCACCCCCCAGGTGTGCCAGGTACCACAGGTGTGACCGATACCACGGGTGCCACCCCCCAGGTGTGCCAGGTGCCACCCCCCAGGTGTGCCAGGTGCCACAGGTGTGCCAAATACCATGGGTGCCACCCCCCCCCAGGTGTGCCAGGTGCCACAGGTGTGACTGATACCACGGGTGCCACCCCCCAGGTGTGCCAGGTGTGCCAGGTGTGCCCAGTGCCACCCTCCAGGTGTGTCTGGTGCCACAGGTGTGACAAATACCACAGGTGCCACCCTCCACAGGTGTGCCAGGTGTGCCGGTGCCACCCCCCAGGTGTGCCAGGTGTGCCAGGTACCACAGGTGTGACAAATACCTCGGGTGCCACCCCTCCCAGGTGTGCCAGGTGTGCCAGGTGACACAGGTGTGACAGATACCTCGGGTGCCACCCCCCAGGTGTGCCACAGGTGTGCCAGGTGTGCCACAGGTGTGACCGATACCACAGGTGCCACCCCCCCCAGGTGTGCCGGTGCCACAGGTGTGCCCAGTGCCACCCCCCAGGTGTGCCAGGTGTGCCAGGTGTGCCGGTGCCACTCACCATCCTCTCCTCCCTCCTCCTCCACCTGGTCAGCCCAGCTGGGCTTGGAGCTGTGGGGACACAACGGCCTCGGTGTCACCTGTGCCACCCTGTGCCACCCCCGGTGTCACCTGTGCCACCCCGTGCCACCCCCGGTGTCACCTGTGCCACCCCCGGTGTCCCTGTGCCACCCCCGTGCCACCCCTGTGCCACCCCCGGTGTCACCTGTGCCACCCCCGGTGTCCCTGTGCCACCCCCGGTGTCACCTGTGCCACCCCTGTGCCACCCCCGGTGTCACCTGTGCCACCCCTGTGCCACCCCCGGTGTCACCTGTGCCACCCCCGGTGTCCCTGTGCCACCCCCGGTGTCACCTGTGCCACCCCTGTGCCACCCCCGGTGTCACCTGTGCCACCCCCGGTGTCACCCCCGGTGTCCCTGTGCCACCCCTGGTGTCACCTGTGCCATCCCGGTGTCCCTGTGCCACTCCCGTGCCACCCCCGGTGTCACCTGTGCCACCCCCGGTGTCCCTGTGCCACCCCCGGTGTCCCTGTGTCATCCCCAGTATCACCTGTGCCACCCCGTGCCACCCCCGTGTCACCTGTGCCACCCCCGGTGTCCCTGTGCCACCCCTGTGCCACCCCCGGTGTCCCTGTGCCACCCCCGGTGTCACCTGTGCCACCCCGTGCCACCCCCGGTGTCACCTGTGCCACCCCCGTGCCACCCCCGGTGTCACCTGTGCCACCCTCGGGTGTCCCTGTGCCACCCCCGGTGTCACCTGTGCCACCCCCGTGCCACCCCGGTGTCCCTGTCCCCTCCTGTGCCACCCCCGGTGCCCCTGTGCCACTCCCGGTGCCACCCCCGGTGTCCCTGTGCCACCCCCGGTGTCCCTGTGCCACCCCCGGTGTCCCTGTGCCACCCTGTGCCACCCTCAGGTGTCACCTGTGCCACCCCCTGTGTCACCTGTGCCACCCTGTGCCACCCCCGGTGTCCCTGTGCCACCCCCGGTGTCACCTGTGCCACCCTGTGCCACCCCCGGTGTCACCTGTGCCACCCTGTGCCACCCTGAGGTGTCACCTGTGCCACCCCCTGTGTCACCTGTGCCACCCCTGTGCCACCCCCGGTGTCCCTGTGTCACCCCTGTGCCACCCCCGGTGTCCCTGTGCCACCCCCGGTGTCACCTGTGCCACCCTGTGCCACCCTCAGGTGTCACCTGTGCCACCCCCTGTGTCACCTGTGCCACCCCTGTGCCACCCCCGGTGTCCCTGTGTCACCCCTGTGCCACCCCCTGTGTCACCTGTGCCACCCCTGTGCCACCCCCGGTGTCCCTGTGTCACCCCTGTGCCACCCCCGGTGTCACCTGTGCCACCCCCGGTGTCCCTGTGCCATCCCCGGTGTCCCCGGTGTCCCCTCTGTCCCCCTCACGGCCCCGCCCCGATCCCGGTTCCCGTTCCCGGTTCCCATTCCCGGTCTCGATCCGGTTCCGGTTCTCGGTTCCGGATCCCGCTCCTCGTTCCCGATCCCACCTCCTGATCCCGGTCCTGATTCCCACTCCCGGTTCCCGATCCCGATTCCCATTCCCGGTTCCCGTTCTCGATCCCGGTTCCCGATCCCCGATCCCAATCCCGGTTCCGGTTCTCACTCCCGGTTCCCGATCCCAATCCCGGTTCCCGGTTCCCGGTTCCGATTCCCACTCCCGGTTCCCATTCCCGATCCCGATCCCGGTTCCCGTTCCCGGTTCCGATTCCCACTCCCGGTTCCGGTCTCCATTCCCGATCGCAATACCCACTCCCGCTCCCCATTCCCGGTTCCCACTCCCGGTTCCCATTCCCGATTCCGCTCCAGGTTCCCGATCCCGATCCCACCTCCTGATCCCGGTTCCGATTCCCACTCCCGGTTCCCATTCCCGATCCCGATCCCGGTTCCCGTTCCCGGTTCCGATTCCCACTCCCGGTTCCCTATTCCAATCCCAGTTCTCGTTCCCGGTTCCCAATCCCGGTTCCCGTTCCCGGTTCCGATTCCCACTCCCTATTCCAATCCCGTTCCCGATCCCAATCCCGGTTCCCGGTTCCGATTCTCACTCCCGGTTCCGGGTCTCCATTCCCGATCGCAATACCCACTCCCAGTTCCCGTTCCCGGTTCCCAATTCCCGTTCCTACTCCCGGTTCCCGGCCCCGCTGCCCGCTCCCGGCCCCGTTCCCCAATTCCCGTTCCCGGTTCCCACTCCCCGTTCCCGGCCCCGCTCCCCAATTCCAGTTCCTGTTCCCGGTTCCGATTCTCACTCCCGGTTCCCGTTCCCGGTTCCCACTCCCGCTCCCCGTTCCCGGTTCCCGTTTGCCACTCCTGGTTCCCAATCCCGGTTCCCATTCCCGATTCCGCTCCAGGTTCCCGCTCCCCAATTCCCGTTCCCCAATTCCCGTTCCCGGTTCCCGTTCCCCAATTCCCGTTCCCGCTCCCGGTTCCCGCTGCCCGTTCCCGGCCCCGCTCCCCAATTCCCGTTCCCGTTCCCGGTTCCCGGCCCCGCTCCCCAATTCCCGGTTCCCGTTCCCCAATTCCCGTTCCCGTTCCCGGTTCCCGGCCCCGCTCCCCAATTCCCGTTCCCGCTCCCCAATTCCCGTTCCCGCTCCCCAATTCCCGTGCCCGTTCCCGCTCCCGGTTCCCGGTTCCCGTTCCCGGTTCCCGTTCCCGCTCCCCCTCACTCGTAGTCCCCCGCCGGCATCGCCTCCGCCGCCCTCACGCCGCCACACCGGAAAGGCCGCGCGCCACTTCCGGCCCGCGCGCGTCACTTCCGGCGGGGGCAATGCGGGAAGCGCCGCGCGCGGGGCATGGCGGGAAGCGGTTGCCAAGCAACGCCGCCATGGCGCCCGCGGCCTACTCGTAGCGCGGGGGGAGAATTGTTTATAACTTATAGGCGCGATTTATTTGAAGAAATATTACAACATATAAAAACTACATAAAGTATCGAGTTCCACCTTGTACAAAGCGGCCGCGGGGGGGGTCGGTACAATGCGATAAAAACGGGGCAGCGGGGCCGGGCCCTGAGGGGGGAGGAGGGGAGGTTGGAGCAGCACAGAGAGCGCGGAGGGAGAGGGGTTAAAATAAAAACAAACAAAAAGAAACAAAAGGCAAATTGGGAAAATAAAAAGCTTTTAAAAAAGAAGAAGGTGAAAAGCCAGAAAAAAAATACAGGAATTAAAAAAAAAAAAAAAAAGAGGGGAAAGGAAGAAAAAATGAAGAGGAAAATAAGGGGTTAAAAAAATTTTAAAAAAGAGGAGAAAAAAGGAAAATAAAGAGGAAAAGGGGGAAAGAAAAGAAGGGATAGAAAGAAGGGGAAAAAACAAGGGAGGGAAGAAAGAGAACAAAGAAGAAAAACAGGGAAAAAAATGAGAGAAAAGGAGGAAAAAAGGGGAAGAAAAAAACCAAAAAGGGGAAAAAAAAACAAAAAAGGGGGAAAAAAAACCAAAAAAGGGGAAAAAAGACCCAAAAGGCAACTGAAAGCAACGGCGAGGCCGCAGCAGCCCCGGGAGCCGAGACCCCCCGAGACCCCCCGATCCCCCCGGCTCCGAACGGGCTCAGGCGGCCGCGCCCGACGGCTCCGGGACAGCGGCGAGACCTGCGGGACACGGAGGGGACACTGAGGGGACACCCAGGGGACATACAGGGGACATGGGGACAGTGAGGGGACACCCAGGGGACAGTGAGGGGACATGGGGACAGTGAGGGGACAGTGAGGGGACACCCAGGGGACACCCAGGGGAAACCCAGGGGACATGGGGACAGTGAGGGGACATGGGGACAGTGAGGGGACAGTGAGGGGACAGTGAGGGGACAGTGAGGGGACACTGAGGGGACACCCAGGGGACACCCAGGGGACACCCAGGGGACATGGGGACAGTGAGGGGACACCCAGGGGACAGTGAGGGGACACTGAGGGGACACCCAGGGGACAGTGAGGGGACACCCAGGGGACACCCAGGGGACATGGGCACAGTGAGGGGACACCCAGGGGACAGTGAGGGGACACGGGGACAGTGAGGGGACATGGACAGTGAGGGGACACTGAGGGGACACGGAGGGGACACCCAGGGGACACCCAGGGGACACTGAGGGGACACTGAGGGGACAGTGAGGGGACAGTGAGGGGACACGGGGACAGTGAGGGGACAGTGATGGGACACCCAGGGGACATGGGGACAGTGAGGGGACACCCAGGGGACAGTGAGGGGACAGTGAGGGGACAGGGACAGTGAGGGGACACCCAGGGGACACCCAGGGGACACCCAGGGGACATGGGGACAGTGAGGGGACACCCAGGGGACACCCAGGGGACATGGGGACAGTGAGGGGACACGGGGACAGTGAGGGGACAGTGAGGGGACAGTGAGGGGACACTGAGGGGACAGTGAGGGGACACCCAGGGGACACCCAGGGGACAGCGAGGGGACACCCAGGGGACACCCAGGGGACACCCAGGGGACACCCAGGGGACAGCGGGGACAGCGAGGGGACACCACAGTGACACCACGGGGACACAATGGGATGGTCACTGAGCAGTCACTCAGAGGTCACTCAGGGGTCACTCAGCGGTCACTCAGAGGTCACTCAGGGGTCACTCAGCGGTCACTCAGTGGTCACTCAGGGGTCACTCAGCGGTCACTGAGCGGTCACTCAGCACTCAGTGGTCACTTAGGGGTCATTCAGGGGTCACTCAGGGGTCACTCAGGGGTCACTCAGCGGTCACTCAGCGGTCACTCAGGGGTCACTCAGAGGTCACTCAGGGGTCACTGAGCGGTCACTCAGGGGTCACTGAGGGGTCACTGAGGGGTCACTCAGCGGTCACTGAGCGGTCACTCAGGGTCACTCAGAGGTCACTCAGGGGTCACTCAGGGGTCACTTAGGGGTCACTCAGGGGTCACTCAGCGGTCACTCAGCGGTCACTCAGGGGTCACTGAGCGGTCACTCAGGGGTCACTCAGGGGTCACTCAGGGGTCACTGAGCGGTCACTCAGGGGTCACTCAGGGGTCACTCAGCGGTCACTCACCGGCCGTGTCCTGGCGCGCTTTGGCCACTGCGCAGGCCTTGATCTCCAGCCCGATGGCCTTGGCCAGGGGAGGTGGCACCGCATTGCCCACCTGGGGACAGAGGGACAGGGGACATGGGGACACGGGACAGACAGAGGGACACGGGGACATGGGACAGACAGAGGGACAGGGGACATGGGGACATTGGAACAGACAGAGGGACATGGGACAGACAGAGGGACATGGGGACATGGGACAGACAGAGGGACATGGGGACAGACAGAGGGACATGGGGACAGAGGGACATGGGACAGACAGAGGGACATGGGGACAGACAGAGGGACAGGGGACATGGGGACAGACAGAGGGACATGGGGACAGAGGGACATGGGGACATGGGGACAGAAGGACAATGGGACAATGGGACAGAAGGACAATGGACAATGGACAATGGACAATGGACAATGGACAATGGGACAATGGACAAGGGACAATGGACAATGGGACAATGGACAATGGGACAATGGACAATGGGACAATGGACAATGGAGAATGGGACAATGGGACAATGGACAATGGGACAATGGGACAAAGGGACAAAGGGACAATTGGACAATGGGACAATGGGGACAATGGACAATGGGACAATGGACAATGGCACAATGGGACAATGGACAATGGGACAATGGACAATGGACAATGGGACAATGGGACAATGGGACAATGGGACAATGGGACAATGGGACAATGGGACAATGGGACAATGGGACAATGGACAATGGGACAATGGGACAATGGACAATGGGACAATGGGACAATGGGGACAATGGACAATGGGACAATGGACAATGGGACAATGGGACAATGGGACAAAGGGACAATGGACAATGGGACAATGGGACAATGGGACAATGGGACAATGGGACAATGGACAATGGACAATGGGACAATGGGACAATGGGACGAAGTGACAATGGGACAAAGGGACAATGGGACAATGGACAATGGGACAATGGGACAATGGGACAATGTGACAATGGACAATGGACAATGGACAATGGACAATGGACAATGGACAATGGGGCAATGGGACAATGGACAATGGGACAATGGACAATGGAGAATGGGACAATGGACAATGGGACAATGGGGACAATGGGACAATGGACAATGGACAATGGACAATGGACAATGGACAATGGAGAATGGGACAATGGACAATGGACAATGGGACAAAGTGACAAAGGGACAAGAATTCGACGCACAAAGAGACAAAGGGGACAAGGGGACACCATCTCCGTGTCACCGTGCTGGTGCCACCCACCTGTCTGTGCTTGTCCAGGATGTTCCCGAAGAGGCGGAAGGTGTCGGGGAAGCCCTGGGAGCGAGCGCACTCCCGCACGCTGACCACGCGGTGCTGCTCGGGGTGCAGGACGCGGCCCTGCAACGGCACCGCCACGCGGCCCTGCTGGCCACCACTGACCACCACACCAACGTGGTGGACACCA
This sequence comes from Taeniopygia guttata, assembly GCF_003957565.2. Lineage (NCBI taxonomy): Eukaryota > Metazoa > Chordata > Aves > Passeriformes > Estrildidae > Taeniopygia > Taeniopygia guttata. Next base: position 1,138,761 of record NC_044243.2, read on the forward strand.
CTGACCGCCACACCAACGTGGTGGACACCACTGACCACCACACCAACGTGATGGACATTGGAGACCACCACACCAACGTGCTGGCCACCACCGACCACCACACCAACGTGGTGGTCACAACTGACCACCACACCAACGTGGTGGACATTGGAGACCACCACACCAACGTGATGGACACCACTGAACACCACACCAACGTGCTGGCCACCACTGACCACCACACCAACGTGATGGACACCACTGACCACCACACCAACGTGATGGACATTGGAGACCACCACACCAACGTGATGGACATTGGAGACCACCACACGAACGTGATGGCCACCACTGACCACCACACCAACGTGGTGGACATTGGAGACCACCACACCAACCTGCTGGCCACCACCGACCACCACACCAACGTGGTGGCCACCACTGACCACCACACCAACGTGATGGACATTGGAGACCACCACACCAACGTGGTGGACACCACTGACCACCACACCAACGTGGTGGACATTGGAGACCCCCACACCAACGTGGTGGACAATGGAGACCACCACACCCAACATGGTGGCCACTGGAGACCATCACACCCAACATGATGGACATTGGAGATCATCCCACCCAACGTGGTGGCCATTAGAAACCACCACACCCAACATGGTGGACATTGGAGACCACCACACCAACGTGGTGGCCACCACTGACCACCACACCAACGTGGTGGACACCACTGACCGCCACACCAACGTGGTGGCCACCACTGACCACCACACCAACCTGCTGGCCACCACTGACCACCACACCAACGTGATGGACATTGGAGACCATCACACCCAACATGATGGACATTGGAGACCATCAAACCCACCATGCTGGCCACCACCGACCACCACACCAACGTGATGGCCACCACCGACCACCACACCAACGTGCTGGCCACCACCGACCACCACACCAACGTGCTGGCCACCACCGACCACCACACCAACGTGATGGACATTGGAGACCATCACACCAACGTGGTGGACATTGGAGACCACCACACCAACGTGGTGGACACCACTGACCACCACACCAACGTGCTGGCCACCACTGACAGCCACACCAACGTGGTGGACACCGGAGACCACCACACCCAACGTGGTGGCCAATAGAGACCACCACACCCAACATGGTGGACATTGGAGACCACCACACCAACGTGCTGGCCACCGGAGACCACCACACCCAACGTGGTGGCCACCGGCGACCACCACACCCAACATGGTGGCCACCAGAGACCCTCACACCCACTGTGGTGGCCACTAGAAACCACCACACCCAACATGGTGGACATTGGAGACCACCACACGCAACATGGTGGCCACTGGAGACCACCACACCCAACATGGTGGCCACCACTGACCACCACACCCAACATGGTGGCCACCAGAGACCACCACACCCAACATGGTGGACATTGGAGACCATCCCACCCAACATGGTGGACATTGGAGACCATCCCACCCAACATGGTGGCCACTGGAGACCACCACACCCAACATGGTGGCCACCGGAGACCATCACACCCAACATGGTGGACATTGGAGACCACCACACCCAACATGGTGGCCACTAGAAACCACCACACCCAACATGGTGGCCAACGGAGACCACCACACCCAACATGGTGGCCACTAGAAACCACCACACCCAACATGGTGGACAATGGAGACCACCACACCCAACATGGTGGCCACCGGAGACCATCCCACCCAACAAGATGGACATTGGAGACCACCACACCCAACATGGTGGACATTGGAGACCACCACACCCAACATGGTGGACATTGGAGACCACCACACCCAACATGGTGGCAACTAGAAACCATCACACCCAACATGGTGGACAATGGAGACCACCACACCCAACATGGTGGCCACCAGAGACCACCACACCCACTGTGGTGGCCATTGGAAACCATCAAACCCAACCATTGGTACACGATGGCCATTGGTCACCACCAAGCAACCCGCCCAACTGTTGGGACAACGATGACCGTTGGCCACCATCCAAGGCTGGGACGTGGTGGCCACCGGTCACCCCCACGGACGCCCTCACCTGCTTGCCCATGGGCTCGGGGTTGGTGACGGTGGTGCTGAAGAAGCCGTCCCACTCCAGGCGCCCGTAGAGCCCGGCCCAGTGGTTGTGCCGGTTGCCGGTGTGCGGGAGGCACCACGGGATGAGGGTGTTGAACTGCCGGTCGGCCGGGTCGCACGGCTTCCCTGGGAAACGCCAAAAAAACCCCAAAAAACACCAAAAAAACGGGAATTTCGGGAGAACGGCGCCGCCCGCCCGGCCGGGGACGTGTTTATGGAGGTCCACCACCCACCTTCGGCGCAGGAGCAGACGCCGCGCAGGGCGCCGGAGCTGCTGCGGCCGTTCTTGCGCTCGTGGTGGGTGTAGCGCAGCTTGCGGGTGGTGGTGCCGTCGGAGAGCCGCACCTCGATGTTGGGCAGGTCCCGCCAGTCGGAGCCGGGCGCCAGCGGGATGTGCCGCATCCGCGCCGCCACCAGCGCGCTCATGTCCTGCGCGGCCGGCCCGGCGACAACGGGGGCGTTGGGCACCGCCCGGCGACATTGGCACCGCCAACAGGGCCCAAGATGTCCACCAGTCCCAAATCCACCATTCCCAAATCCAGCATTCCCAAATCCAGCATTCCCAACATCTTCACCGTTCCCAAATCCAGCATTCCCAAATCCAGCATTCCCAAATCCAGCATTCCCAAATCCAGCATTTCCAACACCTCCGCCATTCCCAATGCCTCCACCATTCCCAACACCTCCGCCATTCCCAAATTCACCATTCCCAAATCCACCAGTCCCAAATCCACCATTACCAAATCCACCATTCCCAATGCCTCCACCATTCCCAGCACCAGCATTCCCAAATCCACCATTCCCAAATCCACCATTCCCAGCACCAGCATTCCCAAATCCACCATTCCCAAGACACCCACCATTCCCAGCACTTCCACCATTCCCAACATCTCCACCATTCCCAAAATCTCCACCATTCCCAGCACCTCCACCATTCCCAACACCTTCACCATTCCCAAATCCACCATTCCCAAAATCCCCACCAGTCCCAAATCCAGCATTCCCAAATCCAGCATTCCCAAATCCAGCATTCCCAAAATCCCCACCATTCCCAAGACACCCACCATTCCCAAATCCACCATTCCCAAAATCTCCACCATTCCCAAAACCACCATTCCCAAATCCACCATTCCCAAAACCACCATTCCCAAAACCCCCACCGTTACCGAAACCACCGTTCCCAACGCCTCCACCATTCCCAAATCCAGCATTCCCAAATCCACCATTCACAAAATCTCCATTCCCAACGCCTCCACCATTCCCAAATCCAGCATTCCCAAATCCACCATTCCCAAATCCACCATTCCCAATGCCTGCACCATTCCCAAATCCACCATTCCCAAATCCACCATTACCAAAACCACCATTCCCAAATCCACCATTCCCAACACATCCACCATTCCCAAATCCAGCATTCCCAAATCCACCATTCCCAAATCCACCATTCCCAAATCCACCATTCCCAAAATCTCCACCATTCCCAACACATCCACCATTCCCAAATCCAGCATTCCCAAATCCACCATTCCCAAAATCCCCACCATTCCCAAATCCAGCATTCCCAAATCCACCATTCCCAAAATCCCCACCATTCCCAAATCCAGCATTCCCAAATCCAGCATTCCCAAATCCACCATTCCCAAATCCACCATTGCCAAATCCACCATTCCCAAAATCCCCACCATTACCAAAACCACCATTCCCAAATCCACCATTCCCAAATCCAGCATTCCCAAATCCACCATTCCCAGCACCTCCACCATTCCCAAATCCACCATTCCCAAATTCTCCACCATTCCCAAATCCACCATTCCCAAATCCACCATTCCCAATGCCTCCACCATTCCCAGCACCTCCACCATTCCCAAATCCACCATTCCCAAAATCCCCACCATTCCCAAATCCACCATTCCCAAAATCCCCACCATTCCCAAAACCACCATTCCCAACGCCTCCGCCATTCCCAACACTTCCACCATTCCCAAATCCACCATTCCCAAATCCACCATTCCCAAGACACCCACCATTCCTAACACTTCCACCATTCCCAAATCCACCATTCCCAAAATCTCCATTCCCAACACCTCCACCATTCCCAAATCCACCATTCCCAAATCCACCATTCCCAAATCCACCATTCCCAAATCCACCATTCCCAAGACACCCACCATTCCCAGCACTTCCACCATTCCCGAAATCTCCACCATTCGCAGTATCTCCACCAGTTCCCAAAATCCCCACCGTTCCCAGCACCTCCACCATTCCCAAATCCACCATTCCCAACGCCTCCACCATTCCCAGCACCTTCACCATTCCCAACATCTCCACCATTCCCAAAATCTCCACCATTCCCAGCACCTCCACCATTCCCAAATCCGCCATTCCCAAATCCACCATTCCCAAATCCACCATTCCCAAATCCACCATTCCCAAATCCACCATTCCCAACACCTCCACCATTCCCAAATCCACCATTCCCAGCACCTTCACCATTCCCAAATCCAGCATTCCCAAATCCACCATTCCCAAAATCCCCACCATTCCCAAAATCCCCACCATTCCCAAATCCACCATTCCCAAATCCCCCATTCCCAAATCCGCCATTCCCAGCGGTTCCCAGCAGCTCCCCCATCCCGGTTTTGGCACTCCGGGAGCGCCGTTCCCACCTTGCAGATGTGATCCCTGAGGATGGGCTGGTACTGGGAGCCGCGGATCTGGCGCTGGAACCACGACTGGGGCTCGCCGTTGTAGGAGATCTCCAGCGCCGCGGCGCCGTTCCGGATCTCCGGCAGGTCCGACATCGTGTCCCGCACCGTGATGGTGCGGAACGGGCCCGAGTACGTCCTGCGGGGCACGGAATTCCCAACGCGAATTCCCAACTGGAACTCCCAACTCGGAACTCCCAACTCGAATTCCCAACTCGGAACTCCCAACTCGGAACTCCCAACTCGGAACTCCCAACTCGGAACTCCCAACTCACCATTCCCAACGTGGAATTCCCAACTCAGAATTCCCAACGCGAATTCCCAACTCGGAACTCCCAACTCGGGAACTCCCAACTCACCATTCCCAATGTGGAATTCCCAACGCGGAGCTCCCAACTCAGAACTCCCAACTCAGAATTCCCAACTCGGAATTCCCAACTCGGAACTCCCAACGCTGAACTCCCAACTCAGAATTCCCAACTCGAATTCCCAACTCGGAACTCCCAACTCAGAACTCCCAACATGGAATTCCCAACTTGGAACTCCCAACTCAGAACTCCCAACTCGGAACTCCCAACTCACCATTCCCAACATGGAATTCCCAACACGGAACTCCCAACTTGGAACTCCCAACTCGGAATTCCCAATGCGGAATTCCCAACTCGGAACTCCCAACTTGGAATTCCCAACTTGGAACTCCCAACTCAGAATTCCCAATGCGGAATTTCCAACTCGGAATTCCCAACGCTGAACTCCCAACTTGGAACTCCCAATTCAAAATTCCCAACTCCCAGTTCCCAACTCAGAATTCCCAACTCAGAATTCCCAACGCGGAACTCCCAACTCCCAATTCCCAACTCGGAATTCCCAACTTGGAATTCCCAACTCGAATTCCCAACTTGGAACTCCCAATTCGAATTCTCAACTCGGAACTCCCAACTCACCATTCCCAACATGGAATTCCCAACGCAAAACTCCCAATGCTGAACTCCCAACTTGGAATTCCCAACTCGGAACTCCCAACTTGGAACTCCCAACTTGGAATTCCCAACTCAGAATTCCCAACTCCCAATTCCCAACTTGGAACTCCCAACTCAGAACTCCCAACTCGGAACTCCCAACTCGAATTCCCAACATGGAATTCCCAACGCGGAACTCCCAACTCAGAATTCCCAACTCCCAATTCCCAACTTGGAACTCCCAACGCTGAACTCCCAATGCGGAACTCCCAACATGGAATTCCCAACTCACCATTCCCAACATGGAATTCCCAACGCGGAACTCCCAACGCTGAACTCCCAACTTGGAACTCCCAATTCAGAATTCCCAACTCCCAATTCCCAACTCACCATTCCCAACATGGAATTCCCAACGCAAAACTCCCAACTCGAATTCCCAACTCGAATTCCCAACTCGGAACTCCCAACTCGAATTCCCAACTCACCATTCCCAACATGGAATTCCCAACGCGGAACTCCCAACGCCAAACTCCCAACTTGGAATTCCCAACTCGGAACTCCCAACTCGAATTCCCAACTCACCATTCCCAACATGGAATTCCCATCGCGGAACTCCCAACTCAGAATTCCCAACTCCCAATTCCCAACTCGGAATTCCCAACTCGGAACTCCCAACTCACCATTCCCAACATGGAATTCCCAACTTGGAATTCCCAACTCGGAACTCCCAATTCAGAATTCCCAACATGGAATTCCCAACTCGAATTCTCAACTTGGAACTCCCAACTCAAAATTCCCAATGCGGAATTCCCAACATGGAATTCCCAACTCGGAACTCCCAACTCGGAATTCCCAACTCGGAATTCCCAACTCCCAATTCCCAAGTGCCAAATTCCCAACACCGAATTCCCAACTCGAATTCTCAAACCAGAATCTCCAAGTGCCGAACTGCCAAACTGGAATTCCCAACACTGAATTCCCCAACCGGAATCCCCAAATGCCGAATTCCCAAACCAGAATCCCCGAGTGCCGAATTCCCAAACTGGAATCCCCGAGTGCCGAATTCCCCAACCGGAATTCCCGAGTGCCGAATGCCCAAACCGGAATTTCCAACACTGAATTCCCAAACCGGAATCCCCGGGTGCCGAATTCCCCAACCGGAATCCCCGAGTGCCGAATTCCCAAACCGGAATCCCCGAGTGCCGAATTCCCCAACTGGAATCCCTGAGTGCCGAATTCCCAAACCGGAATTCCCAACACTGAATTCCCAACTCGGAACTGCCAAACCGAAATCCCCGAGTGCCGAATTCCCAACTCGGAACTGCCAAACCGGAATTCCCGAGTGCCGAATTCCCAAACCGGAATCCCCGAGTGCCGAATTCCCAAACCGGAATCCCCGAGTGCCGAATTCCCAACTCGGAACTGCCAAACCAGAATTCCCAACACCGAATTCCCAACTCTGAATTCCCAAACCGAAATCCCTGAGTGACGAATTCCCAACTCGGAACTGCCAAACCGGAATCCCCGAGTGCCGAATTCCCAAACCGGAATCCCCGAGTGCCGAATTCCCAAACTGGAATCCCCAAATGCTGAATTCCCAAACTGGAATCCCCGAGTGCCAAATTGCCAACTCGGAACTGCCAAACCGGAATCCCCAACACCGAATTCCCAACTCGGAACTGCCAAACCAGAATCCCCGAGTGCTGAATTCCCAAACCGGAATTCCCAACACCGAATTCCCAAACCGGAATCCCCAACACCGAATTCCCAACTCGGAACTGCCAAACCGGAATCCCTGAGTGCCGAATTCCCAAACCGGAATCCCCGAGTGCCGAATTCCCAACTCAGAATTGCCAAACCGGAATCCCCGAGTGCCGAATTCCCAAACCGGAATCCCCGAGTGCCGAATTCCCAACTGGGAACTGCCAAACCGGCATCCCCGGGTGCCGAACCGCCAGGGCGGAATTCCCGGCCGGAATTCCGGGCGTTCCGGGCTCTCACCGGGTGATGTTGCTGACGAACTTCTTGTCGTCCACCACGACGCTGAGCTGGCAGGCGCGGGGGGCGAAGACGTGCAGGGGCTCGGGGAACATGGGCAGCTGCTCGCCCGGCGCCGCCGCCAGCACGATGGCACGGCGCCGCGTCTGCGCCACGCCGTACTGCCCCGCCTGCGGGGACAGCGCGCTGGGACACACCGACACCCCGGGGACAGACACACGGGCACCCCGGGGACACACCGAGCCGGGCACGGACACACCCCGGGGACACACGGACACCCAGGGGACACACACCAGGGACACACCCCAGGGACACACCGAGCCGGGCACGGACACACGGACACCCCGGGGACACACCCCAGGGACCCACCCCCACCTGAGGGACACCCCGGGGACACACCCCAGGGACAAACCCCGGGGACACACGGACACCCCGGGGACACACCCCAGGGGACACACCCCCACCCGAGGGACACCCCAGGGACACACCAACACCTGAGGGACGGGGTGGGAATGGCCCCAGAGATACCCCAGGGGACAATTCCTCCTCTGGAGGGGACAACTCCTGAGGATGAGGGTGGGAATGTCCCCAAAGCCACCCCAGGGGACAATTCCTCCTCTGGAGGGGACAATTCCTGAGGGATGAGGGTGGGAATGTCCCCAGAGCCACCCGAGGGGACAATTCCCCCTTTGGAGAACCTGTCCCCACTGGGAATGTCCCCAGAGCCACCCGAGGGGACAATTCCCCCTTTGGAGAACCTGTCCCCACTGGGAATGTCCCCAGAGCCACCCAAGGGGACAATTCCCCCCTTTGGAGAACCTGTCCCCTCTGGGAATGTCCCCAGAGCCACCCGAGGGGACAATTCCCTTTTGGAGAACCTGTCCCCACTGGGAATGTCCCCAGAGCCACCCGAGGGGACAATTCCCTTTTGGAGAACCTGTCCCCTCTGGGAATGTCCCCAGAGCCACCCGAGGGGACAATTCCCTTTTGGAGAACCTGTCCCCACTGGGAATGTCCCCAGAGCCACCCAAGGAGTCAATTACCCCTTTGGAGAACCTGTCCCCACTGGGAATGTCCCCAGAGCCACCCGAGGGGACAATTCCCCCTTTGAAGAACCAACTGGGAATGGGCCAATTCCCAACCCACAGCTCCTTTGGGAACATCCCCAAGGAGCGACACCACCACCATTTCTTGGGGTGCCAAAAAAGGGTTTTTTCGCCCCAAAAGCAGCCCTGGAGAGCCCACCTGGAGCACCCCGAAGGTGCACTGGTAGCCCATGCGCACCAGGCAGCGCAGGGTCAGCTTCAGCACCATGGACCTCTTGAAGGACACGAAATTCCGGACGTTCTCCAGCAGGAAGAAGCGCGGCCGGTAATAATCGCAGTAACTGCGGGGACAGCGGCGTGGCCAGGGGACACCGGGTGGGGTCTGACCCCAAAAATCCTCTCCAACATCCCAAAAAATCCTCTCCACACCCACCAGGGGACACCGGGTGGGGTCTGACCCCAAAAATCCTCTCCAACATCCCAAAAACCACCTCCACACCCACCAGGGGACACCGGGTGGGGTCTGACCCCAAAAATCCTCTCCAACATCCCAAAAAATCCTCTCCACACCCACCAAGAGACACCAGATGGGATCTCACCCCAAAAATCCCCTCCAACCCCACCAGGGGACATCAGGTGGGGTCTCACCTCCCAAAAATCCCCTCCAACCCCACCAAGGGAGACACCAGGTGGGGTTCTCACCCCAAAAATCTCCTCCCTCACCCCAAAAATCCTCTCCACACCCACGAGGGGAAACCAGAGGGGTTCTCACCCCAAAAATCCCCTCCACCACCCCAAAAAATCCTCTCCACACCCACCAGGGGACACCAGGATGGGGTCTCACCCCAAAAATCCTCTCCAAGATCCCAAAAAATCCCCTCCACACCCACCAGGGCACACTGGGCAAGACCTTAACCCAAAAAATCCCCTCCAGACTTACGAGGGACACCAGGATGGGGTATGACCCCAAAATCCCCTCCAACCCCACGAGGGGACACCAGAGGGGTTCTCACCTCAAAAATCCTCTCCAACATCCCAAAAAATCCTCTCCACACCCACCAGAGGACATCAGGTGGGGTCTCACCCCAAAAATCCTCTCCAACATCCCAAAAAATCCTCTCCACACCTACCAGGGCACACTGGACAAGACCTTAACCCAAAAAATCCCCTCCACACCCACCAGGGGACACCGGATGGGGTCACACCCCAAAAATCCTCTCCAACATCCCAAAAAATCCCCTCCACACCCACCAGGGGACACCGGGTGGGGTCTCACCTCCCAAAAATCCTCTCCCTCACCCCAAAAACCACCTCCACACCCACCAGGGGACACCGTGTGGGGTCTGACCCCAAAAATCCTCTCCAACATCCCAAAAAATCCTCTCCACACCCACCAGGGGACACCGGATGGGGTCTCACCCCAAAAATCCTCTCCAACATCCGAAAAAATCCTCTCCACACCCACCAGGGCACACTGGGCAAGACCTTAACCCAAAAAATCCCCTCCAGACTTACGAGGGACACCAGGATGGGGTCTGACCCCAAAAATCCCCTCCAATCCCACCAAGGGACACCAGATGGGATCTCACCCCAAAAATCCTCTCCAACATCCCAAAAAATCCTCTCCACACCCACCAGGGGACACCAGATGGGATCTCACCCCAACAATCCTCTCCAACATCCCAAAAAATCCCCTCCACACCCACCAGGGGACATCAGGTGGGGGTCTCACCTCAAAAATCCCCTCCACACCCACCAGGGGACATCAGGTGGCATCTCACCTCCCAAAAATCCCCTCCAACCCCACGAGGGGACATCAGGTGGGGTCTCACCTCCCAAAAATCCCCTCCAACCCCACGAGGGGACACCAGGTGGGGTCTCACCTCCCAAAAATCCCCTCCAACCCCACGAGGGGAGACCAGAGGGGTTCTCACCCCAAAAATCCCCTCCACCACCCCAAAAACCACCTCCACACCCACCAGAGGACACTGGATGGAGACTTCCCCCAAAAATCTCCTCCCTCACCCCAAAAATCCCCTCCACACCCACCAGGGGACATCAGGTGGGGTCCCACCTCCCAAAAATCCCCTCCAACCCCACCAAGGGGACATCAGGTGGGGTTCTCACCCCAAAAATCCCCTCCACACCCACCAGGGGACACCAGATAGGGTCTCACCTCCCAAATTCCCCTCCAACCCCATGAGGGGACACCAGGTGGGGTTCTCACCCCAAAAATCCCCTCCACACTCACGAGGGGACATCAGGTGGGGTCTCACCTCCCAAAAATCCCCTCTACACCCACGAGGGGACACTGCATAGGGTCTCACCCCAAAAATCCCCTCCACCACCCCAAAAACCTCCTCCACACCCACCAGAGGACACCAGATGGAGTCTTCCCCCAAAAATCTCCTCCCTCACCCCAAAAATCCCCTCCACACCCACCAGGGGAGACCAGAGGGGTTCTCACCCCAAAAATCTCCTCCCTCACCCCAAAAATCCCCTCCACACCCACCAGGGGACATCAGGTGGGGTCTCACCTCCCAAAAATCCCCTCCAACCCCACGAGGGGACACCAGGTGGGTTCTCACCCCAAAAATCTCCTTCCTCACCCCAAAAAAAACCCCTCCACACCCACAAGGGGACACCAGGTGGGGTCCCACCTCCCAGAAGTCCCCTCCAACCCCACCAAGGGAGACACCAGGTGGGGTCCCACCTCCCAAAAATCCCCTCCACACCCACGAGGGGACATCAGGTGGGGTCCCACCTCCCAGAAGTCCCCTCCACACCCACCTGAGGAAGGAGACCACCAGGGAGTTCTTGAACTTGGAGTAGGTGCGGGAGTTGAAGCGGTTCATGCCGCTGAAGCCCTGGCACGGGGGGCCACCACAGAGCATCTCCACGTCGCCCTTCTGGGGCAGCTTCTGGCCCAGCGAGTTGGTCTTCTCGCCCGCCATGACCAGCTTGAGGAGCACGTTGCAGTCCTCGGTGAACACGGTGGTGCCGGGGTTGTTGAGCCGGAACGCCTGCGCCGCCGGCTCCCACATCTCCACGGCCCAGAGCGTCTCCGAGACCCCTGCGGGATGGGAACTGGGAATTGGGAATGGGAACTGGGAATGGGCACTGGGAATGGACACTGGGAATGGGGACTGGGAATGGGCACTGGGAACTGGGAATGGGAACTGGGAACGCCTGCGCCGCCGGCTCCCACATCTCCACGGCCCAGAGCGTCTCCGAGACCCCTGCGGGATGGGAACTGGGAATGGGAACTGGGAACTGGGAATGGGGACTGGGAATGGGCACTGGGAATGGGAACTGGGAATGGGCACTGGGAACGCCTGCGCCGCCGGCTCCCACATCTCCACGGCCCAGAGCGTCTCCGAGACCCCTGCGGGATGGGAACTGGGAATGGGAACTGGGAATGGGCACTGGGAATGGGCACTGGAAACTGGGAATGGGCACTGGGAATGGGCACTGGGAATGGGCACTGGGAACTGGGAATGGGCACTGGGAACGCCTGCGCCGCCGGCTCCCACATCTCCACGGCCCAGAGCGTCTCCGAGACCCCTGCGGGATGGGAACTGGGAATGGGAACTGGGAATGGGAACTGGGAACTGGGAATGGGAATGGGCACTGGGAACTGGGAATGGGAATGGGCACTGGGAATGGGCAGGGATGGGCACTGGGAAGGGGCACTGGGAAGGGGCACTGGGAATGGGAACTGGGAATGGGAACTGGGAATGGGAACTGGGAATGGGAATGGGCACTGGGAATGGGCAGGGATGGGCACTGGGAAGGGGCACTGGGAAGGGGCACTGGGAATGGGCACTGGGAATGGGCACTGGGAATGGGAACTGGGAATGGGCACTGGGAATGGGGACTGGGAATGGGAACTGGGAATGGGCACTGGGAATGGGCACTAGGAATGGGAACTGGGAATGGGAACTGGGAATGGGCACAGGGAATGGGGACTGGGAATGGGAACTGGGAATGGGAACTGGGAATGGGCACTGGGAACGCCTGCGCCGCCGGCTCCCACATCTCCACGGCCCAGAGCGTCTCCGAGACCCCTGCGGAACGGGCACTGGGAATGGGAACTGGGAATGGGAACTGGGAATGGGCACTGGGAATGGGCACTGGGAATGGGCACTGGGAATGGGCACTGGGAATGGGAACTGGGAATGGGAACTGGGAATGGGAATGGGGACTGGGAATGGGCACTGGGAATGGGCACTGGGAATGGGCACTGGGAATGGGAACTGGGAATGGGCACTGGGAATGGGCACTGGGAATGGGCACTGGGAATGGGCACTGGGAAATAGGACTGGGAATGGGCACTGGGAATGGGAACTGGGAATGGGAACTGGGAATGGGAACTGGGAATGGGCACTGGGAATGGGCAGGGATGGGCACTGGGAATGGGCACTGGGAATGGGCACTGGGAATGGGCACTGGGAACGCCTGCGCCGCCGGCTCCCACATCTCCACGGCCCAGAGCGTCTCCGAGACCCCTGCGGGATGGGACTGGGAATGGGCACTGGGAATGGGAATGGGCACTGGGAACTGGGAATGGGAACTGGGAATGGGAACTGGGAATGGGCACTGGGAATGGGGACTGGGAATGGGCACTGGGAATGGTCAGGGATGGGCACTGGGAACGCCTGCGCCGCCGGCTCCCACATCTCCACGGCCCAGAGCGTCTCCGAGACCCCTGCGGGATGGGAACTGGGAATGGGCACTGGGAATGGGGACTGGGAATGGGCACTGGGAATGGGAACTGGGAATGGGGACTGGGAATGGGCACTGGGAATGGGCACTGGGAACTGGGAATGGGAACTGGGAATGGGCACTGGGAATGGGAACTGGGAATGGGCACTGGGAATGGGAATGGGAACTGGGAATGGGCACTGGGAATGGGAACTGGGAATGGGCACTGGGAATGGGAATGGGCACTGGGAATGGGCACTGGGAATGGGCACTGGGAATGGGCACTGGGAATGGGAACTGGGAATGGTCAGGGATGGGCACTGGGAATGGGCACTGGGAATGGGCACTGGGAATGGGCACTGGGAATGGGCACTGGGAATGGGAACTGGGAATGGTCAGGGATGGGCACTGGGAATGGGAACTGGGAATGGGGACTGGGAATGGGGACTGGGAATGGGCACTGGGAATGGGCACTGGGAATGGGCACTGGGAATGGGGACTGGGAGTGGGCACTGGGAATGGGCACTGGGAATGGGAACTGGGAATGGGCACTGGGAATGGGCACTGGGAATGGGCACTGGGAATGGGAACTGGGAATGGGCACTGGGAATGGGCACTGGGAATGGGAACTGGGAATGGGCACTGGGAATGGGAACTGGGAATGGGCACTGGGAATGGGCACTGGGAATGGGGACTGGGAATGGGCACTGGGAATGGTCAGGGATGGGTGGGAATGGTCAGGGCTGGACACTGGGAATGGTCAGGGATGGACACTGGGAATGACCAGAGCTGGACACTGGGAATGGTCAGTGACGGGCACTGGGAATGGTCAGGGATGGACACTGGGAATGGTCAGGGATGGACACTGGGAATGGTCAGGGATGGACACTGGGAATGGTCAGAGCCGGGTGGGAATGGTCTGGACTGGACACTGGGAATGGTCAGGACTGGGCACTGGGAATGCTCAGGACTGGACACTGGGAATGACCAGAGCCGGGTGGGCACATCCAGGGCCGGGCACTGCCAACCTCCAGCCGATTTTGCCGACTCCCACGGCCCTTCCAAGGCTCCTTCCAGCAGCTGGACCTCACCTGCCTGGTGGAAGCCCTCGGAGAGGCCCCCACAGCCGGAGAACACGTCCAGCGTCCTCAGCTTGGGCACCTGCAGCTGGGCCGGCTCCTGCTCGCTCTGCTCCGCGCCCGCCGCCTTCCCTTTGCCCTTCCCTGCCAAAGCGCCAGGAGGGCTCAGTGCCCGGCCTTCCTCCTCCTGCTGCCCTGCTCCTCCTCCTCCTCCTGCCTCTGCCAGCACGGCTCAGTGCCCGCCCTTCCTCCTCCTCCCGCCCTGCTCCTCCTCCTCCTGCCCTGCCCTTCCTCCTCCTCCTCCTGCTGCCCTGCTCCTCATCCTCCTGCTGCCTCTGCCAGCCCGGCTCAGTGCCCGGCCTTCCTCCTCCTCCTCCTGCCCTGCTCCTCATCCTCCTGCTGCCCTGCCCTTCCTCCTCCTCCTGCCCTGCTCCTCCTCCTCCTGCCCTGCTCCTCCTCCTCCTCCTGCCCTGCTCCTCCTCCTCCTCCTGCCCTGCCCTTCCTCCTCCTGCTGCCCTGCTCCTCCTCCTCCTCCTCCTGCTGCCTCTGCCAGCCCGGCTCAGTGCCCGCCCTTCCTCCTCCTCCTGCCCTGCTCCTCCTCCTCCTGCCCTGCTCCTCCTCCTCCTCCTCCTCCTGCCCTGCTCCTCCTCCTCCTCCTGCCCTGCCCTTCCTCCTCCTCCTGCCCTGCTCCTCCTCCTCCTGCTGCCCTGCCCTTCCTCCTCCTCCTGCCCTGCTCCTCCTCCTCCTCCTGCCCTGCTCCTCCTCCTCCTCCTGCCTCTGCCAAGCCAGCACCTCCCAGACCCTTTTGGAACCCTTTTTTATCCACTTTCTGCCCTTTTTTCACCAATTTTCTGCCCTTCTTTACCCATTTTCCACCCCTTTTTACCCATTTTCCACCCCTTTTTTACTCATTTTCTGCCCCATTTTCCACCCCTTTTTACCCATTTTCCACCCCTTTTTTACCCATTTTCCGCCCTTTTTTACCCCCATTTTCCGCCCTTTTTTACCCCCATTTTCTTCCCTTCTTTACCCATTTTCCACACCTTTTTACCCATTTTCCGCCCCTTTTTACCCATTTTCCATCCTTTTTTACCCATTTTCTGACCTTCTTTACCCATTTTCTGCCCTTCTTTACCCATTTTCCGCCCCTTTTTTACCCATTTTCCGCCCTTTTTTACCCCCATTTTCTGCCCTTATTTACCCATTTTCCACCCCTTTTTACCCATTTTCCACCCCTTTTTTACCCATTTTCTGCCCTTTTTTACCCATTTTCTGCCCTTTCTTACCCCCATTTTCTGCCCTTCTTTACCCATTTTCCGCCCTTTTTTACCCATTTTCTGCCCTTCTTTACCCATTTTCCACCCCTTTTTACCCATTTTCCATCCTTTTTTTACCCATTTCCCGCCCCTTTTTACCCATTTTCTGCCCTTTTTTTACCCATTTTCCACCCCTTTTTTACCCATTTTCCACCCCTTTTTTACCCATTTTCTGACTTTTTACCCATTTTCCACCCCTTTTTTACGCATTTTCTGCCCTTTTTTTAACAATTTTCCACCCCTTTTTTACCCATTTTCCGCCCTTTTTTACCCCCATTTTCTGCCCTTTTTTTACCCATTTTCCACCCCTTTTTACCCATTTTCCACCCCTTTTTACCCATTTTCCACCCCTTTTTTTACCCATTTTCCGCCCTTTTTTACCCCCATTTTCTGCCCTTCTTTACCCATTTTCCACCCCTTTTTTACCCATTTTCTGCCCTTTTTTACCCATTTTCTGCCCTTTTTTACCCCCATTTTCTGACCTTCTTTACCCATTTTCTGCCCCTTTTTTACCCATTTTCTGCCCCATTTTCAGCCCCTTTTCCACCCTTTTTTCTGCCCTTTTTCCTGTCTTTTCCCATCCTTTCCTGCCCCCTTTTCCATCCCTTTTTCTGCTCCTTTTCCCACCCTTTTTCTACCCATTTTCCACCTACTTTCCACCCCATTTTCCA
This sequence comes from Taeniopygia guttata, assembly GCF_003957565.2. Lineage (NCBI taxonomy): Eukaryota > Metazoa > Chordata > Aves > Passeriformes > Estrildidae > Taeniopygia > Taeniopygia guttata. The sequence continues at coordinate 1,155,374 of NC_044243.2, forward strand.
TCCCTTTCCACCCATTTCCACCCCTTTTCCACCCTTTTTTCTGCCCTTTTTCCTGCTTTTTTTCCCACCCTTCCCTGCCCCTTTTCCCATCCCTTTCCCACCTTTTTCTACCCATTTTCCACCTACTTTTCACCCCATTTTCCACCCTTTTTGCAGCCCTTTTCCACCCCATTTTCCACCCTTTTTGCAGCCCTTTTCCACCCCATTTTCCACCCTTTTTCCAGCCCTTTTCCACCCCATTTTCCACCCTTTTTCCAGCCCTTTTCACCCCATTTTCCACCCTTTTTCCAGCCCTTTTCCACCCTTTTTTTCACCCCATTTTCCACCCTTTTTCCAGCCCTTTTCCACCCCATTTTCCAGCCCTTTTTCACCCCATTTTCCACCCTTTTTTCCACCCCATTTTCCACCCTTTTTCCAGCCCTTTTCCACCCTTTTTCCAGCCCTTTTCCACCCCATTTTCCACCCTTTTTCCAGCCCTTTTCCACCCCATTTTCCGCCCTTTTTCCAGACCTTTTCCACCCCATTTTCCACCCTTTTTCCAGCCCTTTTCACCCCATTTTCCACCCTTTTTCCAGCCCTTTTCCACCCTTTTTTTCACCCCATTTTCCACCCTTTTTCCAGCCGTTTTCACCCCATTTTCCACCCTTTTTCCACCCTTTTCACCCCATTTTCCACCTTTTTTCCAGCCCTTTTCCACCCCATTTTCCACCCTTTTTCCAGCCCTTTTCCACCCCATTTTCCACCCTTTTTCCAGACCTTTTCCACCCCATTTTCCACCCTTTTTCCAGCCCTTTTCACCCCATTTTCCACCCCATTTTCCATCCTTTTTCCAGCCTTTTTCACCCCATTTTCCACCCTTTTTCCACCCCATTTTCCACCCCATTTTCCACCCTTTTTCCAGCCCTTTTCACCCCATTTTCCACCCTTTTTCCAGCCCTTTTCCACCCCATTTTCCACCCTTTTTCCACCCCATTTTCCACCCCATTTTCCACCCTTTTTCCACCCTTTTCACCCCATTTTCCACCTCATTTTCCACCCTTTTTCCAGCCCTTTTCCACCCCATTTTCTACCCTTTTTCCAGCCCTTTTCCACCTTTTTTTCCACCCCATTTTCCACCCTTTTTCCAGACCTTTTCCACCCCATTTTCCACCCTTTTTCCAGCCCTTTTCCACCCCATTTTCCACCCCATTTTCCACCCTTTTTCCAGCCCTTTTCCACCCCATTTTCCACCCCATTTTCCACCCTTTTTCCAGCCCTTTTCCACCCTTTTTTCCACCCTTTTTCCAGCCCTTTTCACCCCATTTTCCACCCTTTTTCCAGCCCTTTTCCACCCTTTTTCCAGCCCATTTTCCACCCTTTTTCCAGCCCTTTTCCACCCCATTTTCCACCCTTTTTCCAGCCCTTTTCCACCCCATTTTCCACCCTTTTTCCAGCCCTTTTCCACCTTTTCCCGCCTCACCTTTCCCTTTCCCCTTCCCCTTCCCTTTGTTCCCGGCGCTCCGGGCGTGGTTGGGAGGATCCTCAAAACTTTTGGTTTTGGCGTTGTAGGCCTGGAAAAAAACCCCAAAAATCCCCAAGATTTGGGATTTCGGAGCTTTTCCACTTGGGAACGGCCCCGGGATTGCCAAAATCCCGTTGGAATCAGGGAATGGTTCCGTGACTCCGCGGCAGCAGAACCCCAGGGACACACGCAGAGTCCCCAGGAACCCGTTCAGATCCTCCAAGGACAATTCCAGACCCCAGGAACTCACCCAGATCCTTCAAAACCCAAGATTTGCTCCCCAAAATCTCGTAACCAGCCCCAAATCCAAACTTTCCATGGAAAACCCCAACTTTGCTCCATCCCTGGTGTCTCCAGGAACTCATCCAGATCCTTCAAAACCCAAGATTTACTCCCTAAAATGCTGGAATTGGCCCCAAATCCAACCTTTCCATGGAAAAGCCACCTGGAGACACCAGAACCCCCCAGTTTTCTCCATCCCTGGTGTCTCCAGACCTCCAGGAACTCACCCAGATCCTTGAAAACCCAGATTTGCTCCCTAAAATCTCGGAACCGGCCCCAAATCCAACCTTTCCATGGAAAACCCACCTGGAGACACCAGAACCCCCCAGTTTTCTCCATCTGTGGTGTCTCCAGACCTCCAGGAACTCATCCAGATCCTGGAAAACCCAGATTTGCTCCCCAAAATCTCGGAACCGGCCCCAAATCCAACCTTTCCGTGGACAACCCACCTGGAGACACCAGAACCCCCCAATTTTCTCCATCCCTGGTGTCTCCAGACCTCCAGATCCTTCAAAACCCAGATTTGCCCCCCAAAATCTCAGAACCAGCCCCAAATCCAACCTTTCCATGGAAAACCCCAACTTTGCTCCATCCCTGGTGTCTCCAGACCTCCAGGAACTCATCCAGATCCTTCAAAACCCAGATTTGCTCCCCAAAATCTCGTAACCAGCCCCAAATCCAACCTTTCCATGGAAAACCCCAACTTTGATCCATCCCTGGTGTCTCCAGACCTCCAGGAACTCACCCAGATCCTTCAAAACCCAGATTTGCTCCCCAAAATCTCAGAACTGTCCCCAAATCCAATTCCTCCATGGAGAACCCCAACTTTGCTCCATCCCTGGTGTCTCCAGACCTCCAGGAACTCATCCAGATCCTTCAAAACCCAAGATTTACTCCCTAAAATGCTGGAATTGGCCCCAAATCCAACCTTTCCATGGAAAACCCCAACTTTGATCCATCCCTGGTGTCTCCAGACCTCCAGGAACTCATCCAGATCCTTGGAAACCCAAGATTTACTCCCTAAAATGCTGGAATTGGCCCCAAATCCAACCTTTCCATGGACAACCCACCTGGAGGCACCAGAACCCCCCAATTTTCTCCATCCCTGGTGTCTCCAGACCTCCAGGAACTCATCCAGATCCTTCAAAACCCAGATTTGCTCCCCAAAATCTCGGAACCGGCCCCAAATCCAACCTTTCCATGGAAAAGCCACCTGGAGGCACCAGAACCCCCCAATTTTCTCCATCCCTGGTGTCTCCAGACCTCCAGGAACTCACCCAGATCCTTCAAAACCCAGATTTGCTCCCCAAAATCTCGGAACCAGCCCCAAATCCAACCTTTCCATGGAAAACCCACCTGGAGACACCAGAACCTCCCAATTTTCTCCATCCCTGGTGTCTCCAGACTCCTCCAGCCTGGAGGAACATCGTCCCTGCCCTCACCTCCAGGAAGTAGAAGCGGTCCAGGCCACCGGCCGAGTAGTCCTGGATGCTCTCGGTCAGGTCCTCGCCGTAGACCACGGAGCAGCGGCCCTGCACCGCCCGGAACTCCACGGTGGTCTCCTCGTCGCTCCAGTAGAGGAGGTTGATGTCGGCGTGGTAGCTGGCCTTGGTGGACTTGTGCGTGTTCTCCGGCCTGGAAATCCCCGTAAAAACGCCGGGATTGGGGAAAAAAACCCAGGTGGGTCCTTTTCTCGGTGGGGTTGGGGCTTGGAGAAGGGATTTTGGGTGGGATGGGGAGTGGGTTGAGGGAAAAGGGGTTTGAAGGGAGCTTGGGGCATGCAGAGATGGCCAAAAGTGTCCCAAGATGTCCAAAGACCTCCCACGACATCCAGAGAAACACAAAGATATCTCGAGATATCCCAGGACAGCCAAAAGTGTCCCAAAATACCTAAAAATACCCAAAAATACCCAAAGAAGTCCAAAGACATCTCAAGGCATCCAAAGACATCTCAAGATATCCCAGGACATCCAAAAGTGTCCCAAAATACTCAAAGATACCCAAAAAGATCCAAAGAAATCCAAAGAAGTCCAAAGACATCTCAGGACAGCCAAAAAATGTCCCAAAATACCTAAAAATACCCAAAAATACCCAAAGAAATCCAAAGAAGTCCAAAGACATCTCAAGATATCCCAGGACATCCGAAAAATGTCCCAAAATACTCAAAGATACCCAAAAATACCCAAAGAAATCCAAAGAAGTCCAAAGACATCTCAGGACGTCCAAAAATGTCCCAAAATACCTAAAAATACCCAAAATACCCAAAGAAATCCAAAGAAGTCCAAAGACATCTCAAGATATCCCAGGACAGCCAAAAAATGTCCCAAAATACCTAAAAATACCCAAAAATACCCCAAAATACCCAAAGAAATCCAGAGAAACCCAAAGATATCTCAAGATATCCCAGGACAGCCAAAAAATGTCCCAAAATACCTAAAAATACCCAAAAATACCCAAAGAAATCCAAAGAAGTCCAAAGACATCTCAGGACATCCAAAAATGTCCCAAAATACCTAAAAATACCCAAAAATACCCAAAGAAATCCAGAGAAACCCAAAGATATCTCAAGATATCCCAGGACATCCAAAAAATGTCCCAAAATACCTAAAAATACCCAAAAATACCCAAAGAAATCCAAAGAATTCCAAAGACATCTCAGGACATCCAAAAATGTCCCAAAATACCTAAAAATACCCCAAAATACCCAAAGAAATCCAAAGAATTCCAAAGACATCTCAGGACATCCAAAAATGTCCCAAAATACCTAAAAATACCCAAAAATACCCAAAGAAATCCAAAGAAGTCCAAAGACATCTCAGGACATCCAAAAATGTCCCAAAATACCTAAAAATACCCAAAAATACCCAAAGAAATCCAAAGAAGTCCAAAGACATCTCAGGACATCCAAAAATGTCCCAAAATACCTAAAAATACCCAAAAATACCCAAAGAAATCCAAAGAAGTCCAAAGACATCTCAAGATATCCCAGGACATCCAAAAAATGTCCCAAAATACCTAAAAATACCAAAAAATACCCAAAGAAATCCAAAGAAGTCCAAAGACATCTCAAGATATCCCAGGACATCCAAAAACGTCCCGAAATACCCAAAGATACCCAAAAAAATCCAAAGATATCTCAAGACATGCCAGGACATCAAAAAATGTCCCAAAATATCCAAAAAATACCCAAAAGGTCCAAAGAAACACAAAGATACCTCAAGACATCCGAAAATGTCCAAAAATGCCCCATCAGGATTGTCCAAATCCGTGGATTTCTACCCCAATCCCCAGCACTGAGCATGGCACCGACCCCAAATCCTCCCCAATTTTGGGAGAGTTTTCCCAATTTTGGGGCCACTGAGCCAAAAACCCTCATGGATTTGGGGCAAAATTCCCGATTTTGAGGCCAACCAGCCTCATGGATTTGAGGACAAAATTCCCGATTTTGAGGCCAGCCAGCCTCATGGATTTGGGGACAAAATTCCCGATTTTGAGGCCAACCAGCCTCATGGATTTGGGGACGAAATTCCCGATTTTGAAGCCAGCCAGCCTCATGGATTTGGGGACAAAATTCCCGATTTTGAGGCCAACCAGCCTCATGGATTTGGGGACGAAATTCCTGATTTTGAGGCCAAAAACCCTCATGGATTTGGGGATGAAATTCCCGATTTTGAGGCCAAAAACCCTCATGGATTTGGGGACGAAATTCCCGATTTTGAGTCCAACCAGCCTCATGGATTTGGGGACAAAATTCCCGATTTTGAGGCCAGCCAGCCTCATGGATTTGGGGCAAAATTCATGATTTTGACGCCAACCAGCCTCATGGATTTGGGGACAAAATTCCCGATTTTGAGGCCAAAAACCCTCATGGATTTGGGGACAAAATTCCCGATTTTGAGGCCAACCAGCCTCATGGATTTGGGGACAAAATTCCCGATTTTGAGGCCAACCAGCCTCATGGATTTGGGGACAAAATTCCCGATTTTGAGGCCAACCAGACTCATGGATTTGGGGACAAAATTCCCGATTTTGAGGCCAACCAGTCTCATGGATTTGGGGACAAAATTCCCGATTTTGAGGCCAACCAGCCTCATGGATTTGAGGACGAAATTCCAGATTTTGAGGCCAGCCAGCCTCATGGATTTGGGGACAAAATTCACGATTTTGAGGCCAACCAGCCTCATGGATTTGGGGATGAAACTCCCGATTTTGAGGCCAACCAGCCTCATGGATTTGGGGACAAAATTCCTGATTTTGAGGCCAACCAGCCTCATGGATTTGGGGACAAAATTCCCGATTTTGAGGCCAGCCAGCCTCATGGATTTGGGGACAAAATTCCTGATTTTGAGGCCAACCAGCCTCACGGATTTGGGGACAAAATTCCTGATTTTGAGGCCAACCAGACTCATGGATTTGGGGACAAAATTCCCGATTTTGAGGCCAGCCAGCCTCATGGATTTGGGGACAAAATTCCCGATTTTGAGGCCAACCAGCCTCATGGATTTGGGGACAAAATTCCCGATTTTGAGGCCAACCAGCCTCATGGATTTGGGGCAAAATTCACGATTTTGAGGCCAATCAGCCTCATGGATTTGGGGACAAAATTCCCGATTTTGAGGCCAACCAGCCTCATGGATTTGGGGACAAAATTCCCGATTTTGAGGCCAGCCAGCCTCATGGATTTGGGGACAAAATTCCCGATTTTGAGGCCAACCAGCCTCATGGATTTGGGGACAAAATTCCCGATTTTGAGGCCAACCAGCCTCATGGATTTGGGGATGAAATTCCCGATTTTGAGGCCAAAAACCCTCATGGATTTGGGGACGAAATTCCCGATTTTGAGTCCAACCAGACTCATGGATTTGGGGACAAAATTCCCGATTTTGAGGCCAGCCAGCCTCATGGATTTGGGGCAAAATTCATGATTTTGACGCCAACCAGCCTCATGGATTTGGGGACAAAATTCCCGGTTTTGAGGCCAAAAACCCTCATGGATTTGGGGACAAAATTCCCGATTTTGAGGCCAACCAGCCTCATGGATTTGAGGACGAAATTCCCGATTTTGAGGCCAACCAGCCTCATGGATTTGGGGACGAAATTCCCGATTTTGAGGCCAACCAGCCTCATGGATTTGGGGACAAAATTCCCAATTTTGAGGCCAAAAACCCTCATGGATTTGAGGACAAAATTCCCGATTTTGAGGCCAAAAACCCTCATGGATTTGGGGACAAAATTCCCAATTTTGAGGCCAACCAGCCTCATGGATTTGGGGACAAAATTCCTGAATTTGAGGCCAACCAGCCTCACGGATTTGGGGACAAAATTCCTGATCTTGAGGCCAACCAGCCTCATGGATTTGGGGACGAAATTCCCGATTTTGAGGCCAACCAGCCTCATGGATTTGGGGACAAAATTCCCGATTTTGAGGCCAACCAGCCTCATGGATTTGGGGACGAAATTCCCGATTTTGAGGCCAACCAGCCTCATGGATTTGGGGACAAAATTCCCGATTTTGAGGCCAAAAACCCTCATGGATTTGGGGACAAAATTCCCGATTTTGAGGCCAACCAGCCTCATGGATTTGGGGACGAAATTCCCGATTTTGAGGCCAGCCAGCCTCATGGATTTGGGGACAAAATTCCCGATTTTGAGGCCAAAAACCCTCATGGATTTGGGGACAAAATTCCCGATTTTGAGGCCAACCAACCTCATGGATTTGGGGACAAAATTCCCAATTTTGAGGCCAACCAGACTCATGGATTTGGGGACAAAATTCCTGATTTTGAGGCCAGCCAGCCTCATGGATTTGGGGACAAAATTCCCGATTTTGAGGCCAAAAACCCTCATGGATTTGGGGACAAAATTCCCGATTTTGAGGCCAACCAGCCTCATGGATTTGGGGACAAAATTCCCGATTTTGAGGCCAACCAGCCTCATGGATTTGGGGACAAAATTCCTGAATTTGAGGCCAACCAGCCTCACGGATTTGGGGACAAAATTCCCAATTTTGAGGCCAACCAGCCTCATGGATTTGGGGACAAAATTCCCGATTTTGAGGCCAACCAGCCTCATGGATTTGGGGACAAAATTCCTGAATTTGAGGCCAACCAGCCTCACGGATTTGGGGACAAAATTCCCAATTTTGAGGCCAACCAGCCTCATGGATTTGGGGACAAAATTCCTGATCTTGAGGCCAACCAGCCTCATGGATTTGGGGACAAAATTCCCGATTTTGAGGCCAACCAGCCTCATGGATTTGGGGACAAAATTCCCGATTTTGAGGCCAACCAGCCTCATGGATTTGGGGACAAAATTCACGATTTTGAGGCCAAAAACCCTCATGGATTTGGGGAGGAAATTCCCGATTTTGAGGCCAAAAACCCTCATGGATTTGGGGACAAAATTCCCGATTTTGAGGCCAAAAACCCTCATGGATTTGGGGACAAAATTCCCGATTTTGAGGCCAGCCAGCCTCATGGATTTGGGGACAAAATTCCCGATTTTGAGGCCAAAAACCCTCATGGATTTGGGGACAAAATTCCCGATTTTTAGGCCAACCAGCCTCATGGATTTGGGGACAAAATTCCCGATTTTGAGGCCAAAAACCCTCATGGATTTGGGGACAAAATTCCCGATTTTGAGGCCAGCCAGCCTCATGGATTTGGGGACAAAATTCCCGATTTTGAGGCCAACCAGCCTCATGGATTTGGGGACAAAATTCCCGATTTTGAGGCCAACCAGCCTCATGGATTTGGGGACGAAATTCCCGATTTTGAGGCCAACCAGCCTCACGGATTTGGAGCAAAATTCCCGATTTTGAGGCCAACCAGCCTCATGGATTTGGGGCCAAAATTCCCGATTTTGAGGCCAACCAGCCTCATGGATTTGGGGACAAAATTCCCGATTTTGAGGCCAGCCAGCCTCATGGATTTGGGGACAAAATTCCCGATTTTGAGGCCAGCCAGCCTCATGGATTTGGGGACAAAATTCCCGATTTTGAGGCCAACCAGCCTCATGGATTTGGGGACAAAATTCCTGATTTTGAGGCCAGCCAGCCTCATGGATTTGGGGACAAAATTCCCGATTTTGAGGCCAAAAACCCTCATGGATTTGGGGACGAAATTCCCGATTTTTAGGCCAACCAGCCTCATGGATTTGGGGACGAAATTCCCGATTTTGAGGCCAACCAGCCTCACCAAGTTTGGGACGATCCTCCAGTTTTGGGCACGTTTTTCAAACCGGGAACGTCCAACAAGGTGGGAAGTCAACCAAGAACCTCCAAAGCTTTGGGCCACCAGATCAAACCCCGCTCTCACCACGAACTCCAAACCTTCCCAGCCCACCAAAACCACCCCAAAAAGCCCCAAATCTGGCACCTGTAGAACTTGTAGATGCCGAGCTTGATGTCGGCCTCGTTGGGTTTGCCGTTGCCGCGCAGGCTGCAGAAGATGCTCTTGATGCGGCCCACGCGGAACGGGTCGGGCGCGTCCAGGTTGCTGCCCTTGATGTACTCCGAGTATTTCCGGTAGTGCTCGGGGTGCAGCTCCTCGTCCACCGCCTCCTTCTTGGGCCTCTTGGCCGGGCTGGCCGGCTTCACGCTGCGAAAACCGGCAAAACGTCCCGAAAACGTCGGGATGGGGAGCTTGGGGCGGTGGAGGGTGGAGCTGGGGGGGGTCTTGGAGGAGTTTTCCAGCCCTGAGTTGGATTTGTCCACCAAAAGTTGGGTGAAGATTTGGAATTCAGGGATCTTGGAGGGGTTGTCCAGCCTTGATTCCAATTTTTTTGTCAAAAGTTGGGTGAAGATTTGGAATTCAGGGATCTTGGAGGGGTCTCCTAACCTTAATTGGTTCTATAACTCCATAATTCCAATTTTTCCACCAAAATTTGGGTGAAGATTTGGAATTCAGGGATCTTGGTGGGGTCTCCTAACCTTAACTGGTTCCATAATTCCATAATTCCAATTTTTTTGTCAAAAGTTGGGTGAAGATTTGGAATTCAGGGATCTTGGAGGTATCTCCTAACCTTAATTGGTTCTATAATTCCATAATTCCAATTTTTCCACCAAAATTTGGGTGAAGATTTGGAATTGAGGGATCTTGGTGGGGTGTCCTAACCTTAATTGGTTCTATAATGCATTAATTCAAATTTTTCCACCAAAAGTTGGGTGAAGATTTGGAATTCAGGGATCTTGGAGGGGTTGTCCAGCCTTGATTCCAATTTTTTTGTCAAAAGTTGGGTGAAGATTTGGAATTCAGGGATCTTGGAGGGGTTTTCCAGCCTTGATTCCAATTTTTTTGTCAAGATTTGGGTGAAGATTTGGAATTGAGGGATCTTGGTGGGGTCTCCTAACCTTAACTGGTTCTATAATTCCATAATTCCAATTTTTCCACCAAAATTTGGGCGAAGATTTGGAATTCAGGGATCTTGGAGGGGTTGTCCAGCCTTGATTCCAATTTTTTTGTCAAAAGTTGGGTGAAGATTTGGAATTGAGGGATCCTGGAGGGGTCTCCTAACCTTAATTGGTTCTATAATGCATTAATTCAAATTTTTCCATCAAAATTTGGGTGAAGATTTGGAATTCAGGGATCTTGGAGGGGTTGTCCAGCCTTGATTCCAATTTTTTTGTCAAAATTTGGGTGAAGATTTGGAATTCAGGGATCTTGGTGGGGTCTCCAAACCTTAATTGGTTCTATAATTCCATAATTCCAATTTTTCCACCAAAATTTGGGTGAAGATTTGGAATTCAGGGATCTTGGAGGGGTTGTCCAGCCTTGATTCCAATTTTTTTGTCAGAAGTTGGGTGAAGATTTGGAATTGAGGGATCTTGGTGGGGTCTCCTAACCTTAATTGGTTCTATAATTTCTTAATTCCAATTTTTCCACCAAAAGTTGGGTGAAGATTTGCAATTCAGGGATCTTGGAGGCATCTCCTAACCTTAATTGGTTCTACAATTCCATAATTCGAATTTTTCCACCAAAATTTGGGTGAAGATTTGGAATTCAGGGATCTTGGTGGGGTCTCCTAACCTTAATTGGTTCTATAATGCATTAATTCCAATTTATTCACCAAATGTTGGGCTAAGATTTGGAATTGAGGGATCTTGGAGGGGTCTCCTAACCTTAATTGGTTCTATAATTCCATAATTCCAATTTTTCCACCAAAATTTGGGTGAAGATTTGGAATTCAGGGATCTTGGAGGCATCTCCTAACCTTAATTGGTTCTATAATTCCATAATTCCAATTTTTCCACCAAAAGTTGGGTGAAGATTTGGAATTGAGGGATCCTGGAGCGGTTTTCCAGTCTTGATTCTAATTTTTTTGTCAAAAGTTGGGTTAAGAGTTGGAATCAAAGAGATCTTGGAGATGTTTTAGAACCTTAATTCCATAATTCCGATTTATCCCCCAAAACCGAGTTAAAATCTGGAACCCAGGTTCTTAGAGGGATCTCCCAAATTTCATCCTCCGATCCTGCAATTCCCAAATTCCAATTCACGCCCCAAAACAGCACCGGGATCATCCCACCGGAGCCGCCTCTCAATTAAACATCAGAAAACCAAAACTGGGCTGATTTTTATACACAAATTCTGGAAATTCGGCACATCAGACCTTCACTTACAGGTGTGGAACCCCAAAATCCCCAAATCCCAGCCCAAAGATGGGTTCTCCAAGCCCACCTGAAGGAGAAGGCGTCCGGCAGCAGGTAGACGCCGTCGCCGACCCGGTACTGGACGCCGTTCTTGGTGGCCACGGCGTAGAACATCTTCCCGTCGGCCTCCTCCAGCGGCTCGGCCACCTTGGGGATCTCCTTGTGCCTCACCTCGTCCAGGCGCGCGCAGCTCATGCAGAACCTGCTGGAACACCACCAGGTTCTCCAAAAAAAAAATCCATTTTTTGGGGTGGGAAGAACCCAAAATTCCCGTTTTTCCAGCCCAAAATTCCCGTTTTTCCAGCCCAAAATTCCCGTTTTTCCAGCCCAAAACTGACTTGTACTTGTTGTCCTCGGTGGGCTGCGCGCCGGGCGGGCTCTCGAAGCGCGCGTACTCCTGGTCGTACCACATCTGGTAGAAGTAGGTCCTCCCGTCGTCCTCCACCATCTTGATCTCCGTGTCCAGCCCGCCCTGAAGGACAAACCACCGGCGCGGTGGGATCGGCCGCGCCGAGCGGCGCCGCCCGGAGCCCGCGGCGCTGTCCTCACCTCCATGGCCCAGTTGTCCGAGGGCGCCTTGTAGATGACGTTGACCTTGCCGTGGATGTAGGACAGCTGCATGTCCTCGCACTCGTCCACCAGGAACAGCTCCAGAGGGTCCGAGGTGGCCCCCAGGACGGTGTCCGAGCCCGGGCAGAACCAGTGGGCGTGGAACATCTGGCCACTGCTGTCCTCCCACATGGCCGTCACCCTGAGGGGCGCCGCGGTGTGAGAAGGGAGGTCCCCGTGTCCCCAACCCATGGGAGAACCCACCTGGCCTGGTGGGATCACTGGGGATGTCTCCATGTCCCCAACCCATGGGAGAACCCACCTGGCTTGGTGGGATCATCGGGGTCGTCCCCATGGGAGAACCCACCTGGCTTGGTGGGATCATCGGGGACGTCCCTGTGTCCCCAACCCATGGGAGAACCCACCTGGCCTGGTGGGATCACTGGGGACGTCCCCGTGTCCCCAACCCATAGGAGAACCCAGTGGGATCATCAGGGATGTCCCCATGTCCCCAACCCATGGGAGAACCCACCTGGCCTGGTGGGATCACTGGGGACGTCCCCATGTGCCCAACCCATGGGAGAACCCACCTGGCCTGGTGGGATCACTGGGGACGTCCTCATGTCCCCAACCCATGGGAGAACCCACCTGGCCTGGTGGGATCACTGGGGATGTCCCCATGTCCCCAACCCATGGGAGAACCCACCTGGCCTGGTGGGATCATCGGGGTCGTCCCCATGGGAGAACCCACCTGGCTTGGTGGGATCATCGGGGACGTCCCCATGTCCCCAACCCATGGGAGAACCCACCTGGCCTGGTGGGATCACTGGGGATGTCCCCGTGTGCCCAACCCCATGGGAGAACCCAGTGGGATCATCAGGGATGTCCCCATGTGCCCAACCCATGGGAGAACCCACCTGGCCTGGTGGGATCACTGGGGACGTCCCCGTGTCCCCAACCCATGGGAGAACCCACCTGGCTTGGTGGAGGGTCTCAGTGGGGTTGTCCCCGTGTCCCCAACCCATGGGAGAACCCACCTGTCTTGGTGGGATCACTGGGGACGTCCCCGTGTCCCCAACCCATGGGAGAACCCACCTGGCTTGGTGGAGGGTCTCAGTGGGGTTGTCCCCGTGTCCCCACCCCTGTGGGAACATGGAGAACCCACCTGGCCAGGTAGAGGGGCTTGGTGGGGTCGTCGGGGCTCACGGACACGCAGTCGCCCACCTCCAGGGTCTCGGAGTCGATGCAGACGCGTTGGTAATAATCCTTCTTGCCGTCCCTCTGCCGGGGCACGGGGGCGGTTACGGGTACCGGCCTCACCTGGATGGGGCCCTCACCTGGATGGGGCCTTCACCTGGATGGGGCCCTCACCTGGAGGGTTCCCCTCACCTGGATGGGCTCCCCTCACCTGGACAGGTTCCCCTCACCTGGATGGGTTCCCCTCACCTGGATGGGTTCCCTCACCTGGACAGGTTCCCCTCACCTGGATGGGTTCCCCTCACCTGGATGGGGCCCTCACCTGGATGGGGCCCTCACCTGGATGGGTTCCCCTCACCTGGATGGGTTCCCTCACCTGGACAGGTTCCCCTCACCTGGATGGGTTCCCCTCACCTGGATGGGGCCCTCACCTGGATGGGGCCCTCACCTGGATGGGGCCCTCACCTGGATGGGCTCCCCCATCCATGAGATCCAACTCTGACCTCACCTGGATGGGTTCCCTCACCTGGATGGGTTCCCCTCACCTGGATGGGGCCCTCACCTGGATGGGTTCCCCTCACCTGGATGGGTTCTTCCATCCATGAGATCCAACTCTGACCTCACCTGGATGGGTTCCCTCACCTGGACAGGTTCCCCTCACCTGGATGGGCTCCCCCATCCATGAGATCCAACTCTGACCTCACCTGGATGGGTTCCCCTCACCTGGACAAGTTCCCCTCACCTGGATGGGGCCCTCACCTGGACGGGTTCCCCTCACCTGGACGGGTTCCCCTCACCTGGACAGGTTCCCCTCACCTGGATGGGTTCCCCTCACCTGGATGGGTTCCCCTCACCTGGACAGGTTCCCCTCACCTGGACGGGTTCCCCTCACCTGGATGGGCTCCCCCATCCATGAGATCCAACTCTGACCTCACCTGGATGGGTTCCCCTCACCTGGATGGGTTCCCCTCACCTGGACAGGTTCCCCTCACCTGGATGGGGCCCTCACCTGGACAGGTTCCCCTCACCTGGATGGGTTCCCCTCACCTGGACGGGTTCCCCTCACCTGGATGGGTTCCCTCACCTGGACGGGTTCCCCTCACCTGGATGGGTTCCCTCACCTGGATGGGTTCCCCTCACCTGGACGGGTTCCCCTCACCTGGACGGGTTCCCCTCGCCTTGCCAAGCCCCTCCCCTTTGCAGACCCCCTCACCTGGGTGGGTTCCCCTCACCTGGATGGGCTCCCCCATCCATGAGATCCAACTCTGACCTCACCTGGACAGGTTCCCCTCACCTGGATGGGGCCCTCACCTGGATGGGTTCCCCTCACCTGGATGGGTTCCCTCACCTGGACGGGTTCCCCTCACCTGGATGGGTCCCCTCACCTGGACGGGTTCCCCTCACCTGGATGGGTTCCCCTCACCTGGATGGGTTCCGTCACCTGGATGGGTTCCCTCACCTGGACAGGTTCCCCTCACCTGGATGGGTTCCCCTCACCTGGACAGGTTCCCCTCACCTGGATGGGTTCCCTCACCTGGACAGGTTCCCCTCACCTGGATGGGGCCCTCACC